>PNEQ01096462.1:0-12147 GCA_003012365.1 Medauroidea extradentata | reverse complement strand
GGACGGGTTCGATAGATATCGAGGATTTATTTAAAACACATTTCAGGTCTTTTCACCTCCTATGAGAGTGAATTTCGAAAAACACTTGAATCACGTTTTAGAATACTTTATTGGTGTTTCGTGGACGTGAAAAACGCGACAATAGCACGTTGGGTTCAAGATTTATCGACAATTAATTTAAATCACATTTCATCACTTTTTCCCCTTCTTCGTTTCTTTAGGTGGGGAAATCCGAAAATTCCTGAAATTGCTTTTCAGGTATTTGAGAAAGCATCAATCTTAAACAAATGTCACGTCGCTTTATATTTATAAATAGGATCGATATATATCGATTGTGAATCGAAAACACGTTTTACCCTTTTTAACCTCTTCGGGGCCAAAGGTCATTTTACCCCCTTAAATGTTGAATTTCGAAAAATCCTTACATTGGATAATATTCATTTTTATGTTTCCTATTAAAGTAAAAACTATGATGAAAGTCCGTCAGGTTCGAGATCTGTCGACGTTTCTTCGGAAACTTTCATCCAGTTTCACCCCTTTAGAGGTCGAATTTTGGAAAATTTTTTCTTAATGCTCAACTACGGTCTGAGAGGAAACCACACAAAAATTTTCACCATCCTAGGTCCAGTGGTTTGAGCTGCAGTTTGATATGTCAGTTGGTCAGTCAGTGTTCTCATATATATATATATATATATATATATATATATATATATATATATATATATATATATATACACACAGGATGTTTCTTAAATGGGGGGACAAACTCCGCATACGTGTTCCTCACGAAAAACTATGACGTAAACATATTTTGCACTTTTCGCCTAAACGCCTCTGAAAATCGAATTTTAAAACAGTATTTACCCAAAATATCGGAAACTAATTGACATAAAAACACAATATTTTCAGCATTGCTTAATGCTATTGGGGTCTGCAAACCAACAGAAAATGCTGGTTGAAACCTTGAACGTTGATGGTGCACATTCAACGTTACCTACATGTTTCTAACTCACGATACCATTGTTCAGAGAAATCTATCGCTGTAGCTTCATTTGTGATTTGAAAGAAAACTGTAATGACGCAAGTCAAAATTATTTTATTAATGTTTTCATAATGTATTTAATAGACGTAAAACAAATTTTAAAATTTTCAACGTAATAAAACTAAATTTCAAGGATTTTAAATGACTTACGATAAACAACAGGTCAAGTATGTGACTTCGGTTACCAATCATTACAGAACATTTGTAAAAGCGTTTTTAAGTTATCGGTCACTACGGTACATTAATTTTGCAATATTATTGGAAATGTGTTGTCGTGAACATTATTTTATGTATGAAGACTTTCAGGAACCGGAAATCTCACAGCTTATTTGTTTCAAAGGACTAGGAACTGAACATTTTTTTACAGTAGTGCATAAAAATAATTATCGAATTTAATTTCAAACGTAGAAGTCGTGAAAACATTACGACAGTACGACGCGGGCAAAATGAATTAATTTGCCAGGTTTTTGTGTTATTTGTCTTTCTGAAAAGTTATTTGTTTGCAGCTGACGCCGCAGGACAAGTTGCGATGGAAAATAATTTCAGCGGCAGTCGGTATACACGCGGTGTATTTCTGCAGGAACACGCGGTCCACATTTCATAATTTGTTGCTCGCAGGGATGTTCAGACCATCAAGCCGAACTACAGAATCACGTTTTATTGGTCCAGCCCTGATACACCGGAGCGAAATACAGATTTATTGTGAGTGCTGAAGAAGAGCCGCAGAAAATATTTCCTCGCTAGACACATTTCCAGACTGCGCGGCCATTAAATATTCTGCGTGTTTGATGTCTTTACACATGACATTAATTTCTGTTACTGCGCGTACCATCCGTGTGTAAATAGTAAACATTAGAGAAACCTAATTACATGATAACTTCTCCTTTACGAACAAAATCCAGAAAAATGTAATTGTGTATATTGGTACTACTTAACTTATCTTTGTTAATTTTATTTTTTTTTTTTCAAATCATATGCGTGTACAAGCATACTGACGAATTTATGTTTATATTACATTAGTAATTACAGAAAACTATAAAATATCTCTCTTCCGAATTTGTTCTGACATTCTCAGAATGTTGGTTTTTATTTTAATTATTAGAATACAAAACCTCATAAAAAACATCCACATCATTATAAGAAAGCCTACATTTTTTTTTTAATATGGTGCCCAAACAGCAACCCTAAATGAATGACAATTGTGCAAATTACTTTCATATTATAAGAAAATACTTAATTATATGTAAACATGCATATTCATACACCATAGCACGTATTTTTGTGATGTGATAGTGTAACATTTCCAGTTTCTTTATTTATGTATCGAAAAATTAATTTTTGTTATCGGACGTGACACAAGGTATTGCTCCTAGTGAACTAATTCCCACTATCATCTCCCCATCCCTTACGACACGTTCTTCCGAAGTTATCTTTACATTAAGTCATTTGAGGAAAAACATTTTCAGAATATCTTATAAAATAATATCCGCAAGGCAGGAAGAATTTTTTGATAACTGACTTATTGAACGGAGCCTAAACAAGCAGGAAATATCATAGTCTGAAGTTTAAACTTTAAATGTAAATGTCACACTACTCTAATCCACGTATATCTCCGGAAGATATGTAGCCTACTTCAGGTTACATTAATCTTATAAATTAATTTAACTCGCCCTGCGCACTTTGTAATCCGAAACAGTTTCTTAATGTTTATGAATCCCATGTATGTGGCAACTAATGTTGCTATTCTTTGAAGTCCCACGAGCAGCTCTCATGTCGTTTTCTATTAATTTGATTTTTTTTATGGCTTAAGCATTTAACGCCTTCCGGTTATGTTCTCTTTTCAGTTAAATCGCCTGGTTTTAACTTACCTTTATTGGTTTATGCTCGGAGTATGAATTATTTGCCATGGTGTGAGGCCTTCATTTCGAAGCAAGTAATCACGTACAACACAAAATTTTACTTGAACAACAGAAATAGGTTGGTTAAACAGGAATCCGAAAAATTCGTCGCGTTTGTTCCAAAGAAACAGTCCGTGGAACAACTATGACTTTACTTAAACATTTCTGGAAATACGTTATTAATTAACGGAAAGAAAATAAAAGTTTGTTATCTTTACAACCTATACTTTGTTAGTCACCACTGACTGACTGACTGACATATCAAGCAATACCTCAAGCCGCTGGACATACAAACGTGAAATTTTGTGTGTTCCCCGCAGATCGTAGGCAAACACTAACAAGGGGTATCTCGTAACTCAGCCTGTAAGAGAGGAAATGTGTTTTCGATGAATCATCGGTATCTCACACCCAACAAGCCGTCGTTGTGATTTTCATTTCAAAGTGACACTCATAAAAAGTCATATTTTCCAATTTCAGGATTTTTCTATTATTATTCACTCTCTAAAGGGGTAGGGGAAGACGTTAAATACAATTTCGATTATTTATTGATATCCGTCGAGCCCGTCGAGACAAAATTTGACCTCTAAGGGGATGAAAACACGTGGAATGGGTTTAAGATATTATTTTAAGTGAATCGTAGATTTACCTTTGACTCGACGGGTTATCGTCGTGATTTTCGCTTTAATTGGATACCCACACAAATGTTAAAATGGTTAAACTAACCCAGTCTTTGTCTAGTTCATAGATCGCTGTTTGGGAACTCACCTAGGTATTCCCACGAAATAAAGAGCCCATTTTTGAGAATTTTGTCTTTTCGAACAACAGGTGGAGTTTTATTAGTAGTTAAGGTCCGCATTTTGAATGATAAAGTTGAAATCACGCAACTTACAAGTCTTTGTAAGGCACTGTAAAACATTTTCCCTATTTTAATTTAAACTTGCATCGTTGAGTCAGCCTACAAAAAAATCTTTTACGACTGTGGGGATTAATTATGATTATTTTTACTTAATTGATGGTCATTCGTGAGTGGGAAGACATAAACACAAAGAAGAAAATAAATGGTTTTAAATCCAGATTCAGAAAAATTTATTCACAGCCAAATATCACATTTCTTGTCTTCAAATAGTAGTCAATGCTGGTCGCGCGTGATTTTTTTTTATAAGTGAAATCATTCGAATAATGCATCGATATTGGCTCCTGGTCATAGCCTTTTATCATCTGTAATTTCGAGTCGATTAAGCCGGTGGATATACAGATTTAGCCGGAGTCAGCTGAACCAATTTTTGCATTTGACGAAATATGTCGGATCTTCACCGATCACGAATATGATTCAGTAGTAGGCGTATTGAGGTGAGAAGAACTTTATGATGCAACAATAGCGAAATGCGTCTGATGAAATATGTCGGGGATTTACCGATCACGAATATGATTCAGTAGTAGGCGTACTGAGGTGAGAAGAACTTTATGATGCGACAATAGCGAAATGCGTCTGATGAAATATGTCGGGGATTTACCGATCACGAATATGATTCAGTAGTAGGCGTACTGAGGTGAGAAGAACTTTATGATGCGACAATAGCGAAATGCGTCTGATGAAATATGTCGGGGATTTACCGATCACGAATATGATTCAGTAGTAGGCGTATTGAGGTGAGGAGAACGCTAGCACAGGATGCAACTGTAGCGAAATGTGTCGATAAGTGGTTGATTGCGAGAAAAGGGAAAGAGAGGCAGACGCACGTCGCAAAATCCTTTTTCCGTCGGCATGTTCGTCGCGTTTTCCGCATGCGCAGTTCCGGACGGATACGCTTTGGGGAAAAATCCGGATAGCCGTAGAGGACAGCAGTGTGCGCTGGCCACTCTAAAATCGTGGTCCTTTAGATCATCGTTATCTCTTAGCTTGGATCCTTCAGTTTTCATTCGTGTTCCATGTAATGTCTTCTCGATAATTATTTTTAAACCTAAACTAGAACACTTCTAAAAAAAAATCTGTGTGAAAATTTTGTTTAAAATTCTTTTCGGCTTGTTTGCTAAATTTTCAAGACCGTAAATGCTATGGTACTAACTAATTATGTAACAAACAAAAATTTTGTTAACTGACTTATTAACAGAAACCATCCAAAATCTTGCATAGAAAAAAATGTACAGCTGCTCTTCATACGTCTTACTATTGTCCGTTACATGCTCACCTCGTTTTTGTTGTTTTAAATCTACAGTTACTATTCATACTTCACTATTGCCTATTACATGCGTCCAACGATTTGTTTTATATCTACCGATACTTTTCATACTTCTTACTATTGCCAATTACATGCTCACCTCATTTTTATTGTGATACATGTATTAATAAAACAATTCAAAATACGTTTTATTAATTTTTAACTCAAGAAACCAAACTATTAATGAGCGAATAGATTCAAAGTTTCAGGCGAAACGTAGACGTAACTTACTATATACGTTCAGGCTCCCGCAAACTGACCGTGTGTTTTTGTGTGTGAGGCACGGCGCCAAGGGCGATGTTGACAGGCTCATCTGATACGGTATGACCTCTACCGCAAGACACTGAAACAACGTGCAGGGGTATCGTAGATCATTCGCCTGACTGACACTTTCAGTGGTGACTCCATCTTTTAATTGGTGAAAAGTTTTAAGCAAAGTCCATTTCATGTTTCTAGAGTACTTTGAAACGAATCAGCTAGAACAGGTTGGAAATGCTGTTTTTAGCTAATCAGAGGAGCTCCGAAATTCTAATTCTAATTGACGTGTTGCTTAAAACTACTTTTCCGTTGTTCGAAGTGTACTTTCTTTTAGTACATTGGCTCAATGGGCACATGGGGAACAGTTTGGTAATAAAACGTATATTTACGAACACACTGCAGTGCACTTTAAGCCCTTGGTAGGCAACGCCCTTAAATGACTCTCTAGCTGAAAGTATTTTATGTAATACGAAAGTTCTCAAGGCGACATAAGTACATTTAGCATAAACCTCTTCGCCGCTACGTAACTGGGCATTGATAGTTTTATAAAAAATGGATAATTTAAACATTTTGGAAGATTCACCACTAAACACAAATTAAATTGAACTAGCACAGTTTCAAAATATAATTTAATTAATTCGGAGACGAATGGGAGTCTAACCGGTAGGTTTTCTTGACCTTAAGACGCAATAAAAGGTTTGAGGATCGAATAGGTTGAACCACTGACGTTTGTAATTATTTATCTGACTATTTTAGGGTACAAATGTTAAAGATATAATTTTAAGATATATTAATTTGAGTTCTTAATGGTTAATTCATTAGCCAGTTTTGTAACTAGCCTGTTATTTAACAGTACAAAAATTAAAGGCACTAACAATTGCCGAATGTAAGGAGAGATTTGTAGGTTGTACAGTGCTTGTTATGATTTTTTTCTCACAAATTTCATAGAAGTTACCTTTCTTTCTGTGGTGCAAAATTGTGTAATATGTGCTCAACGTCACTTTAGTTTATGATGATCTTAGTTGAAGTGGTCAATTTGTCATTTTAAAAACCGAATCGGTTCATTTAATAATAGGTATAGTAAAAGTGGTAGCTATAGACCGGTGTTATTTGTTACTTGTAGTATGAGGATTGGTAGAGCATGAGTTGAAAGTTAAAGCTTCTAACTCAGTAGATGGTTGGTGTATTCCGGTTGGTGTGTGAAATGTGGTACGGAACAATGCATGGAAGATGTTGATACTTCCCTATACGATTATAAGACAGCATGTACCATACAAAGTCATTGACATTGTTTAGTTTAAATGTCACTTACCATAATGGTAATATTTTACAATATAGCAGGACCCTGCTAACCCCGACCCGACTGAGCTGAGGCCCGATCCGATTTAAATGTGCGTACGAGTCGACCTAGCCCGAATTTTCAAGTAATCGGGCAGACTCAGCACAAACCCTGTTGCGATCGGGTACTGGTCGAGTCGGGTCAAGATAAACAAGGTTCGGGTCGGATCCTACACATTGGGGTTCAGGGTAATATTTCCGGCTCGCCTGACCCGAGCTAGGAGTTGTTCGTTAGAAAACGCGCGGACAAATGGTATCTCACATGCGTACAGTTGAAAGTAAAATTAATTACAAGCGTTTGTGAATACAGCTATCCATATATATATTTATATATACACACATGCATAAATAGATACACACATACACATAGTAGAGATAAGACAATACCACATGTTTTATACTCGATACTGAAATTTAATTTCAGTTCTATTCTCTCAATACTGTAAATACTTTCGATATTAGAAAGTGAAACAACATTGAAAGAAATCTTGGAATTACCTATGGTGCGATTTCAGAAATTCAATTCTGTTTCTCGATTCTCTAATAAAATGTGTTACTACCCCCCCCCCCCCCAATTCTATAACGATATATTAGAATTAATTTTAACAGTATTAAAATAATGTGTATATTACATGCTATGGTATTATTTGCCGACTTGATACAAAGAAAACTAGTTATGGTATAGCAGCAATAAGTGGGGTACAAATAGTAACAATTACTGAAGAACATGCAGATTGTAATTCAATTCATGACACTATTCCATTTTTTCAGTTTGTCTGTCCTCTATGCTAAGTGGCGTACTCCTCTGTCCCTGGCTCTTCATCAAAGCATCTCGGATGATGTAAATCGAGCCAGCTGACTCAGGTTTGAGAGCGTTTTTGCATTCTTGGATAATGTAGCCCGTATTACTGAACGCACGTTTACTGCTTACACTTGATGCTGGGATGACCAAGAGCTGGCGCCCATGAAGCAGTTTCGACAATTTGAATCAGTGAAAATAGTCACTGTTTAATTAATGAATATTCACTGATTTCCTTTAAGAGTACCAACATATCAAAAGTGAATCAGAGAATATTCACAGTATTTTCCAGTTGTTTTCAAATAACAGTTTTCGCTTATTGAATCAGTGAAAAATTACTGGAAAAACTGCCGTCATTCACTAATAAACTTGAGGAATGTTGGGCACTCTTTATCGAAATCAGTGAATAGTCACCGATTTCACAGTGGTTTCTCACTGATTAAATTAGTTTAAACTGCTCCATCAATCGGCCTGAATCAGTGAATATTCACTTATTCAGATTTAGAGTGTTGATTATGTCAGTACGTTCATGTTCCAAGTCTTTAGTGGCCGAGTAGAAATATGCAAGCAAATGTGTTACATCCTGTAGCAAACATTAATCCGGAACATCGAGACGACCCTCCTCTCTGTTTGTCCCAAAGAACTGACGAACAGCTTTAGTTTGGGAATGCAAAGATCTCATCATAATGAATTTAGAATTTCACCTGAACTCTACGTCTTGATGTACTGTATGTGGAAGACGAGCGCTAACAACTACTCTGGATGCTTCTTCGATAAGTTGTTTGAAACTAGGAATCGTAGCTACTAAATACGTGTCTTGGAATGTGTTTCTAAGAACAGTATTTATGAGGTGTATTGTGCAGTTGTAACGCTTATTTTGTTCAAAAGCTTTGATAATGTTACTATCTTGATCCGTTACAAATGCAATAAGTTCACAATCTTCTTCAGTTATACTAATGAATGCGAGTCGTTTTAATAGCTCCTTCCTTACGTTGTACCCGTTTTTTCTTCTTGAAAACGGCAAGTAAAGAGAACTCTACTGATTAGTTCCCAGCCTTTCAAATACTGCGCTGTTATTGCAGTATATGAGCGTTTTCTTATGTCGTCTGTTCACATGTCCGTTGTAAACACAACTCAAGACACTGTAGTTCTGCTATTACCTCTGGTAAATACTGTTCACGTAAATCATTAGTCCTCTCCGTCACGCGTCGAGAAACGATGGTCGGACGGGCAACACACTATTGGCATCTAAAGCCTCATGGTACACAACCAAGTTAATTAATTACTGAGAATATCCGACGAATCCATTACAAGCAACAGTTTCAAATGGTCTTAGTCCATACTGCAGGAGTCAACAAACTTTTCCAATTGCCTTTTTACGGTACTACTTTTTATCTCACGGTATTTCGTTAGTTGGTTTCTGTAGACAACATAAACAACATATTTTGTGATACACTCTTGCACTTTGGTTTTGCTCACTGGACCAGAACTCTCGCATTTGATGATGTATGTGACTCGTGCCTGTTTTACCACTGTATGCTAACAGTTTGTTGCATTGTTTACACGACACAATTTCCTGCTCCTCGCCTGCCTCATTTAAACATCACTAAATTTAGTCAACAAACCGAACAACATCGTTGTTTCTTTTTGTCAGCAAGCTTCCAGATGTCGTTTCATATCTTTGTGTTTGCCTCGGCTACAAACGCTCTGTTGGACGCAAGCAGCAACCGACGTATTTTGAACAGATATGCACCTGCTGCATTACCGATTGAATGATAACTGTCTGTATTTCACGACCATAACTCGTGTGTGCAAATTGTAGCAATTTCACGGTTGCAAAACTATACTATATGGAAATTGAAGCACTCTAAGAAAATTTCATATTTGCTACCACATTTTTATACGTATTAAAGATGTAGGATTAATCATACATTTACTCCATGCATACGTGTTAGATTTAATACAATGTTTTTTTATTTTATATATTTTTATTTGGTTTATGTATTTTTAATGTCGACTATGCACTAAATATTTTTACACGTTCAGGATAATGTATGGTAATTTTTTCAGGTTGAACATTTTAATTGCGGTTTGTGATATTACCTTTTGTTCGTAAAAACGCTTCTCAAGACTTTCCGTTCCATTCTTAGCATGTATGGTAGGCTAAGGACCATTCTTGGTGCGGTAGGCATTTTATAAGTTAATATTTGCAGTGTCAATCACCGTAATAAATTCTCCTTCACGCCCGACTAATGCTTCAATCAAGTCATTATGTTCATTGTTCATGCTAGAGTTCAGCATCACATGGTGGACAAAAAGAATTAGTGAGATAAAGGTTGAAGAAAAGCCACCAGTATTCACATTAGTACTCACTACCGTCACAAACTTATAATTACAGTACTTTCTGCTGAGGCCATAACTATAGGCACGAGTATTCATCTGGCAACAGCCTAGACTTCTCAGTTCTACGCGTTTACAGGCTGAAGCCGAATACATTGGCTTCTTACAGTACAAACGTGTAGCATGTGATATCTCCACGACTTGTTTCCTTATTTATAACTGGCTTTCAGTCGTCAAATGTGTGTTAAAACCGCTCTAGTCTAATCACAAAAGGAGGAGTGAAGTATACGTTACTGGCGTTCAACCTGACCTAGAATCAATACGCGAAATAATCGGGCCTCTTGTCATAACTAGAGATGATGGTATATGGCGAAAATTTTTTGTGTGAACATAGCCTTAAAAACACTGACCAATAACATACACTGAATATTATAGCAGCGGGATTATTATTGGCTCAGTCAAATAGGGCAACAGCTCCACGTACAAGCGAAAGCCAGTCATCTTTTCATAAGCTGGACGTACGTTGAAGCCTAGCAAATAGTCAAGTTTTCCCGCAATAAACCATCATCTCTAGTCATAACCCTTGCTTCATATTTGAAGACAATGGGACACGTGCCGGTCCCATTACCCTATACCCGATCCCGCTACAAACAGTTACGGCTTGGCCCGAGTCCGACCCGATTATATTTCTTGTACCCTGGCCCGATCCGAGCCCTGAATTTTACTCGGGTCCCCAGCCTGACTTGTTAGGGTTGTATTTTGTCGGACCATGTACTAACCCTCTCTTCTCTGACCGTGGACGCGCCCGGCCCGTGCAGTGCTATGCAATATAGGCCTAATTTAAATACATTTCATTTAAAAATTTTATTTTTCAGTTTTTAATTTTACATTTTGGTGTAGTTTCTGAGGGATTTTACAAAAGAATTGTTCAAAGTGGTTTATGCAAGTTTCACGATTCTCTAGATATATTTCTTTTCCAGCGAACGTTAGTCTACCGAGGTGGCGCCACGGTAAAACGCTGGATTCGCATTCTGAAGGACCCGGGTTCGAGTCCCTGCTCCGACCATCCTGATTTCATTTTTCCTTTGGTTTCCCAGTACCGCGCCAGTTGAATTCTGGGATGAATTGTGACATCGCTGTCGACGAGACGGGTTGTCAGGAACGCGAGTCGAACGAGTTAAGGTGGCCGTCTGGTGGCCGCCGTTTTTCGTCTTACGGCTTCTCTCTTTCTGAAATCCAGTGATGGTCTGTGGCGGCTCTCTGAACTAAATGCTGCTCCTCGTTCATTTTCCCGTCCCTTCGCTTCATCGGCCTCCCCTCTTCGCATAGTCCGACCCTCCTTCCAGTTTTCGCAGAAATCCAGATGACCTGTCCCTTCCCAGCGGGTGTTTGTGGTGGGGGAAGTGTTGTATTCAAGACGCTCGCAGCAGGAATGGCACTTTATACTCGGTCAGGGATTTTCCAGCCCAAATACTGTTGGGATCGGAGCTCACGAGCTACACTCCAACCTTTCCATAGCCTAGACTGATTGATCCAGGCTTACTCTCAAATTGATAACGGCAACGAATTTTCGTTTAGTTTGAATAATGACGAACAATATAATTTGAAATTTTTTTGTTAGTTAAAATCATTGTAACCGCTTATAGGACTTGTAACACTACGATTCGCTGTAAAAGCCTTCCTTTTTTTCCCCCAAGTTGTAAGATTATTCGCGTATTAAAACTTTGTACTTCTCTGGATGTAATATTGACAGCCGGCTTCATGTTGTCTGATGAACGTATTGGTTATCTGACTGATGTATTTCTGAGATATGTTAGTCATAGAAACATATTCATTTAAAAGTTATTCGTGTAGGGAATCACCACAGTGGATGTGTAGTGCTGCATGCAATAAGCTAATGAGAATATTACACTTGCACTTTTCAACAAAACATTACAATCAAGTGACGGATGTACCGACGGGGACACAACGTACGGTTTGCATCAACATGAAAAATATACTGAAATAATAAAACACAGTATGATTAAAATACAAGGGATATCATTGTTCATTAATCGCACAACATAGCAACATTAGTAACTTAGCACAAACGATATGACATTTTTATCACAGAAATCTGGTATGTAAAACATGTACATAATACACCATGAAAAACATCCTGTAAGTACTTATTACTGTACTAATACATGATGAAACGGCAATTCCTTCTGAGTACTCCTGTATGAAATAGCTCCAGTCACAGCTCTTCTTAGT
>PNEQ01096461.1:0-12146 GCA_003012365.1 Medauroidea extradentata | reverse complement strand
TAATTATTTTTAAGAACACATTACTGACTTCAGATTGCATTTTTGTGTGTCAAAACAACCCACCCGCACATGCACTTTCAGAAAGGACGTCGAAATATTTGACAATGAAAAAATATTCCATGTGTTAAGAATTACATGAATACAATAATAAAATAAATAAAATTTTAATACATATCAACTTGCATATTGACCTCCTAGATGATCGTCAATCCATTCAAAATATCTGTGGGCAAATTATTTTGACACGAAAACGTAATCTGAAGTCAGCATCGTTATGTTCTTCAAAATAATATGGATTCTACATCCTTTGAGCCATTGTAATACACTTTTTGAATTGCGAATTGTCAGACCTCTCACCAATTGTTGTTTACAGTTTCACTCATGAGCACTGTCCCTGAAACTCTCTATGGCAAACTGTGAAGTGAATGTCATCTTTTTTACAAATGCCCAGTCTCCCACAGATAGGTGCAATTGTGTGAAGCAACATAAGGTGTGTTTGAATTGTTAGTCTTAAGTCATCAACCTCACATTTGTGATTCGTCCAATTGTAGAATATGCTATGTTAAACACCACACTTTATTGCACTATCCCATGGAGCAGCCAGCAGTGGATATGTCGTCAGATGTAAAGCCAATCCCGATAAGCAATGATTGTGAAGTCACTGGGTCTGCAGCTTCACTTTCTGGTGTCACTCACCCATCAAGTGTACTATTTTCAACAGCAGTTGTGGTGGTTAAGGACTCCGCTGGCTGTATGGGCACATGTAGAGTATGCAAGTTTTGTGTCAGAAGCCTGCATAACTGGGTTGGGAATGTCCCGAAGAAAAGTTGCTGTGCCAGTGCAGAGATTACAGACTGTTCTCAGTGTGGCTAAAGGATTTGTCACTTGCTACCTCAGACCTTTTGGACAGGGTTCCACACAAGTTCATTCAGAGGCATTTGTCTTGTCTCAAATCAAGCACAATCTACCATATTCACTAGTTGTGTCCCAGCAGTGGAATCACCTGTCCCACTTTTGATTCCAACTTCAATAACTCTAGATCCATCAACATGCTTCTTGAGGCAGATGTATTTACATATTTTATCCTGTGCAGGCAACAATTAGATTTTGAGTCAGGTTCCGTGTTGCTGTGAGTACCATTTTTGTATAAGTCGTCATGGGACCAGTTTGTCAGCTTCAGATTTCGGTACCAGCGATCTCACACTGCATGTTCCTCCATGGAATGAATTGGTGGTATACATTTTTAGCATCTAGAAGAAGTTCCCGTAAGCAGCATCTGACTACGAAAGATATGCATTGTGAAAGAATATTTGAACAGACCCACACTCGAGATACGAACAGGTATATTTTGACATTGCTTTTTAGGGAAAATGCTTCAAATTAACTGATGCTGTTCAATAGCGCAGAAGCCTTGGACATTGTTTTGAATGATAACCACAGTTAAAGGCATAACATCAAGCATTCAAGACAGATTATTTGGAGTCTGGACATATGAGACATGCAAGCCAATGTACAGAAGAATTTGATGCAGGTGGTCTAGTCTATATTCCCCACCATGCAGTACTGAAGCCTGAAAGTACCGCTACTAAGCTGCGGGTAGTCTTTGATGCAGTATCAAAATGAAGTAATATTATCTTGCTTAATGATGCTCTACTGTCAGATCCTAAACTGTAGAATGATATTATGAAGATCAAATTGAGTTTTGGCTTTTATCTTGTAGTATTGACTGCAGATATAAACAAATTGTTTCAGTAGATTATTGTGTGTGACAGTCACTATGACTATGAGCATGTTTTATGATAATTCTCTGATAAGGAACTGGTTAGTAGTTAAGGACTGTGACTTATGGATTATCATCTTCTTCTTACCTGACTATACACATAGTGTTGCAGTTGTTGATGGACGAAAGGAAAAATTTTCCACAGGCAGCAGCTGTTGTGGAAACTAATTTTTAGGTTGATAATGTCATGACTGAGGCAGATAACATAGACTCACTGCTTGTTATTCAAGAGCAACTGGTAGGGATTCACATGAATGGTGGATTCCAGTTACAGAAATTTGCTAGAAATCATCAGCAACTTAGATACCTTGCCTGCAGAGGATATAGTTTTTGCAAGCTGATTGTTAGATGAAGCCTCCAGAAATTTCAGCCAACTATGGGAATAATCTTATCCGACTTAGCTTATGTCTGTGACAATTTTATATGGCTTGTGCATCTCTCCATATTTGCAAAATTCCTCCTGCAGTGCTTGGGCGTATCAACATTGATTGGGATGTTACACCACCAACACTGTCTGGGAAACAACGCCACCATCAAACATCATCACCAAGGGGCAACTCTTTAAGGACTAATTGCCCTCCTTATCATCACTACATGTATCTCATGTTTTTAATCTTCCACCAACCTCCTCATTTGATCTTCATAAGGGTTTGCAGAAGGCTCGGAATTAGATTATGCTGCTGTAGTTTATCTGAAGGTAATGCCACTCTGACTTGGGAATGTAATCCTACTTATTGCAAAATCAAAGATGGGGCCAACGAAAAAGATCTATCCACTCAGGCTTGAGTTATGTGCATCTCTATTGTTAGCAAAATGCATACCATATACATTGTTTGGTGGTGATGTGTGAAAGTACTTTAAACACTTAACATATACTATTTAGCTTTTTAAGGAGAAAGAAAGTATATTGGTTCTAAGAAATTATATCATCTATCTCAATCCCAAGGAAATGTGTATGCTCAACAGAATTTAATTTAGTATCATTTAACCTAATGTTGGGTTTTATTGTTTTGGATTGAGAAGAAAAGATGATTTTTTTTTATTTTAATGAAATAACAGCTTGTTAGATGTAAACCAGGAGGTTAATGTGTGCAGTGCCAAATCATCTAATTTAGTGACTATTGGCCTTAAGCAGAACATTTGTCATCTGCAAAAGAGATGACAGGGACCTCAGTAAATTGGATGCTTAATTCAGTTACATATACTAAAAAAAAAAAAAAAAGAAATGGTCCCAAAACACTCCCTCTAGGCATTCCCAAATTTATAATTTTTTGCTGAGAATGATAGTTCTCTGATAAATTACAACTATTGATTTTATTAACTTCAACTATCTGCCTTCTCTCTGTTAAATAAGACTTTAGTTATTTATTTGCAACTCCTCTAATACACAAGTTGTAGAGTTTGTTAATAAATATTTCATGATAAACTGTTTATTGCTTTGGAAAACTCTAGGAATATTCCAACAACATCCTCCAATTTGTCTTTGCATTCTGTGACAAATTCAACAAATTCACCAATAGCTGACTCAGTACTTTTTCCCTTCAAGAAACCGTGCTGAGATCTGGAGAGAAGATTAAATTTGGTGAGAAAACTATCTAGTTTGTTATTAATCGTACGTTCAAATATTTTACAAAAGGAATTTATAAGTGAGATAGGCCTATAGTTTTCAGTTAATGATGAATCACCTTTTTTGAATAGTTGAATAACTTCAGCAATTTTTAAGTCCTTTCGAAAAAATGTCGCATGGAAATAATTCATTAAGTATATGGACTAGAGGTACTGTTAAAATTTCTGAACAATCTTTGATCACTTTAATGGGAATTTCATCAAGGCCCGATGATTTTTTAAGTTTAAAGTTCTTCAAACATGTGGACATTTCAAAGTATGTGACAGGATATAGACGTTTAGTGGAATCAGATATTTTTGTTTGCCAATGCGATTGTGAGGTACTTTAAATGGGTAAGTGAGCTGTAACTGCATTTGGGACATTACGGAAAAAAATATTAATATTATTTGCAGTGAAATCAGCCAATTTATATGTGCAGGCATCAAGTAACTTAGAATGTTTTAAAAAACAAATGAACAAGCCAACTCATTAACTAGTACAGGCTGTCAAAACACGCTGGAACCGCGCATGTTTGATGCTTGAACATCAGATTGAGCAAATAGAGCCTTTTTGTGCAGAACTGTCTTCATCAGGCAAAGTGAATGTCTTTACTGTCTCTGAGTAGAAATTAGCCTAAGGTAAGTAATAAGTTACAATAACTTTACATTTTCTTGCACTTTTTTTCTGCCTTTGCCTAACATATCATTCAACTGGTTATTGAATTGTACTGTTGTGCATCTCGGAGATAGTATAACTACCGTATTTTATCGCATATAGGTCGCACATTTTATTGAAAAATTTTCCTTATATACTAGGGGTGCGACCTATAACTGATAAAAAAAAATTTGTGCTGAAAAAAATTCAAAATTTTAGCCTAAACGAATTTTTCTTGCCAATTCTACTGTACATATATTAAACAAAGAAAGGATAAAATATTTGTATGCGGAAAAGAGTCAAGTTTACCATAATTTACAAATCGTCATTGTTATCTGATGAATCAGAACTGTTAGTGTCAACTCCGTCATGGCCGTAGCTGGAATGGTCGCTATTGTTGCCATCACTCTGCCACAGGTCTTCGTCCTCCGTCCCGTTTAGGGTATTTGATATCCCAGTCTTCCTAAAACTTTTCACAATCATCTCGCTGGAGATGCGGGATCAACTCGTAGCTATCCACTCACATACTTGTTCCGGCGACGGACGTTTCACTTTTCCTGTCGGCGTGGGTTCCCGATCGGCGCTGGCGATCCATTCTCCGTACAAGCGGCGCAAGTGGTCCTTAAAAGGCTTGTTAATTATGACGTCCAACGGCTGCAGAACTGATGTGAGACAGCCTGGAATTATGAAGAGTTCAGTTTTCCCTTCTTCAATCGCTGTTTTGACTGGCTGCACCAGATGGCCACGGAAACTGTCTAAAACTAGCATTGTAGGCTGTTTCAGCAGTGCGATTTCCGAACTGTTGTGCATATGAAATCACTTTTAGTTAAAACCCGGCAGTGTAAGCGGTACGTTTTCCCATCACAAAGCCTTAGTACCGCACGTCTATTCGGTTAGAGCAACAAGGCAACACTAAGCGTGGCTGCCGGCCAGCACGAGGCTAGCGCACGCTTGGCAACACCGCCTGGCCTCCCCACCCCCATTGTTCACTAGGACTGCAGCTGCCTACACTGCTGAGTCAAGGTCACACCACACGTGCGCTCTGTTCCAGCCGGCCGACTGGCTGGCCCGCCTGCCTGTCTTGCATGCATTCAGCCGGCCGCGTGGGTACCGCGACCTATAAGCGGAAAAACTTTTTTTTTTTCGCTACTTGAAAATAAGGGTGCGACCTATATGCGCATGCGACCTATAAGCGATAAAATACGGTAATATTGAGTTCAAAAAATACAATTGGAGAAACTATTCGTCTTATTAGGCTGTTGTACAACATATAAGTCTTACACTGAAGCATATTACCTTGCGTAACAAATTACTTAATAAAAATTTTTTGGAAAAAAAAATACTACGTGAAATATTTTTTTCTGGTTACAGGTTATGTTCTCTTTCTGAAATGAGTGTATGATGCAATGATATAAATGAGATCAGAAAGCTACACAACAATAAATATGGTGATATCCATACTTCATGGCATTACATCATTGCTCACAAGCCTTGTGAATCAGTCACAGGCAGGCATCATGTTTGGCAAGGAGCTTTTGAAGGCTATCAAATCCAGATTTCCTAACCCAAAGGGAATCAATGAATACTCATTTTCTATGATTTTGGAGCCTTTCTTCAAAAATGTACTATTGGAAAGTCATGACAAATCCCTAGTTATTAAAAAAATGAAGCAAGGTATTTTGAAACTAATGCTGGCTGATTCAGAAAATAGATACCCAAAGTCATCATTATCATCGCCAGTGAGTACTGACAACAAACCCCAGTAGTCTATTTGGGAAAATTTTGACAATCTGCCTGAGAGTAAATCAAGCACGAGTGACGGAATTACAATTGATTATGAAAATCTGATGTTTTTCAAAGAGAGAGCTGATCACTCTCTTTATCCTTTGAATTGGTGGCAAAGTAATATAACAATATACCCATGACTTTTGCTTGCACGTAAGAATTTAGGTATTCCTGCTACATAACTCAGTAGTGAGCATGTCTTCTCTGGAGCTGGAAATGCAGTTTCGAATAGACGATAATTACTGACCCAGTTCCACGTTGAAGACTTTACTTTCTTGCACAATGTTATAATAAATAAGTAAAAAAAACTACTGAACTTATCTTGAGTACTCATGTTATGCCTGAACTCTTTTGTCTGTTTTTGTTTGTAAACTATTTTAACTTAAAAAAATCATTTAAACACAATTTAAATTATTTTAACTTGAAAAAATAATTTAAAAACAATTAAAATAAATGTTACTTTTATTAATCAAAGTTCGGTTCGAGTTACAGTTCGGCGAACTTCAAGACCAATAGTTACGATTTCTGACTGAGAATTGCAGGTTCGCACAGTCCTAGATGATTGTATAACAAACTGGTTTCTCTGTGGAAGTTTCTCGAATTAATACAACAGTAATATAATTTATAAAAAGAAACTCACAAATCCAGTTTTTATAAAACATTTAATTTCTTCCATTTTATTTGTAAGTGTAATGTGGTAGCACATCCTACAATTAACTCACAAATTATAATTGACTCAATTTATAAGCAGTGAAAGTAAAGCACAATTACTTCATCAAAATGTACGTCAGTGTAGTTTATAGTGACAGCTATTAACTATTTACATTTTACATTCTAATAATATGCTACTGAAGTCTGTATTTTGCCAGGATAACAGACGACCTTTGGAATGTAGGTACAAATGTTAAGCTTACATGTATTGACATTTAATGTTGCCTAGTATATTTGTTTCCTTGGGAGCAGACACCAAACTCGGGTTAGATACATCAAATTTTTTTTCTTGATGCCATCTAATCGATAAACGACAAATATTTTACCAAGCCTACATGTGCAATGCTCTCAAGAGTTTACAAATGCTCACTGTCAGACTCGCTCAAAATTAAGAAGTGGTAGAGAGTAAGACAATGACATTTAAATAATAAAAAGATGGATAGAAATATCAAACCTAAATATATTTCAGCCATTTTCAACTGGTTTCTGGATGTTGTATAACTTGTAGAACTCCTTTCAGGAGGAGCAAATGTATGAAAATTTTTGCGGTAAAATCACTGGAGGAATAAATACACATTAGGTGAACATTCGTTACAGTTATCTGGTGCAGTAGACTGCATCAAATTATGTTGGGATTATGGTTTTTAACAATATCCAAATAAAGTTATGTTAAAGTTCGAAATGATTCCGTTCTATAATTTGTATGTGTATTGATAATATGTAAAAATCAAGCATAGCCTATAGTCAGATTTAGTTGCTTCTGTTTCTGTACAAAACTTTAAAGCAGTCTTTAAACCTGCATTATACTTTTATCTATATTGTCAGGACTAGATGAGGGTGAACTTAAAAATATAGGTAGAATTTGGGGGTTAGGGGTAGAGGTCACTTGGCTTGGGGGGGGAATGTACTTGAGAGGAAAAAGGGATCTTTGGGTGATAGGCAGAGGTGAAGAATAATAATAACTGGTCTACTTAAAAGTTAACACTTAAATTACTATAGAGAATTTCTACTATCTAAGACTACTGAGAGGCGGGCAGTTTATCAGAAATATTTATAAGTAAAGTGAAAGAGAAATAAAAGAAGGTAAGTTCTTTAGTATAACAATAACAGTTTTATTTTTAAAAGATATAATTACAAAAGATAGATCGCCTAATGTTTAACAGTATTTATAAGTTCTAGACGTTGTTGAATTCTATTATAAATATTCAGAATAATTCAGTTTGTAGATGGGAGTTGTTCTTACAAAAAGAAATAGAACTAAAAAAAATTATTTTACAGTTAAATTATCTGATTGGAGGGACGAGTTATCTTCCACAAATTAATCGTCTATCACGTACTAAAATCATTAACCTTGGGTGAATCGGATAAACTTTCCACTATTAATGTATTAAAATAAAACACAACACCGCCGGATGCGACAAAAAATAAAGAAATGCCTAACCTCACTTACCCGAGAAGATGTCAACTAACAAACAGCCTGTACTTGACTCTATTTGTACGATCGCCCGACCTACTGCCTTCAAGACATAGCTTCAATGACAGCTCTTTCCAAACTGCCCCACGCTCTCGTACTAAGTAACACTAAATACCCTAGCCAAAAAAAAAGAAATAGAGATAAACTATACTCATCTTAATGATTTGATACGCCGTCTCGCCCAGCTCCCCAATCTCCGTCTTGCTGACATCCCGCTACACCGGTGCCTCGCCAAACACTGACTCGCTCCCCTCGCCTATGCTTGACAATTTATCGACCCGCTCACGGGCGGAGCCTCCCCTCCAAACACCGCCTAATTGGACTCGCCCAGTCGAACTCCCTCTCTCTGCTTCTCTTCCAGGCACGTGTTCTATCTCAGCCTCTCCTACGTCACAACCCAGCTGGGCAATGAGCGGTGAATGTCCTCACAAGAAAAAAAACTGCCGCGCGCGGGAGGATTGCGACAGACTTGGTCACAGAAACATCTGGACGTGGACGAAGACGCAACCAGGGGGAGGGCAGGGGGGAAGAAATACGCGGAAATCGTGCAGAAGTGCCAGATGGGCATACTACCACCGAAATTTCGAGACAGCCCCTGGCTAATGACCGTTCGGCACAGTAAACAGCCTGAACATTGTCCCGTCTACACAGCAAGTAAAGTTACATTAGGAATTTACTGACTACGACCGAGGCAGTGAACTCTACGAACTTCCTGGTGCGGGCTACCGTCTCAACCAACTGCTGTAGGAACAGCTAAAATACAGCTACAAACAATCTGCCTTTATTCCCTAAGGCTTTAGCTAAGTGTCTTAACAATAAATCAATGTTGTAAAAAAAAAATAAATATCTGACCATGCTATCAACAACAGGTATCTTAAGAAAAAAAGCAAAAATTAAAAAAAAAAAATAATTCCTCAAATTTTACCGTCGCGACAATATTAACCTACCATAAAAACAGGACAACAGCTTCAAGTCATGGTCAGGCGAATCACCGACAGAAATGCTTTATGCCATTTGAGTGCATTGAGCATAGAAACAATTAGGCAAGTGGTGAGTGAGCCAGATATTTCTTAAGCGTCCTTGTTTTTGGAGGCAAAAAAAGTGGTACAGTCAAATAATTCAAAATGCTATACAAATCGAATATAAGGATAGGATTTTACATGCTGTGGAGTTTGGTTAATTCAAAATTAGATTAATTTGTAATTTGAAGCCTTTTTCTGGCCCAAACAGGGATCAAGTCCTAGTAATTTTGATAGAGAAGTCAGTAACATTTGCGAAATCTAAAAATAATGCTGTGCTGTACGGAGTTATACAGCCCTGGCTTTGTTTCCATTACCGCGCCTGCCAGTGTTGCGCTGACCTTGAGCTTTCCTCGCTCTCTGCTTGTGCACGGCGCTCGAGTTCGAATGTGTATGTGTGTGTGTGTGTGGTGCAGGCAAAGAGAGAGGAAAAGAAGAATAGAAGGCAGATATGGTACAGCGTGCGTCAGCCTGTGGCTGTGATATGTGCTATGACGATTACATGATTTTGTGCTTTCCTCCGGCACTGTGAGCTAGATGCAGTTATGATAAGACTTGTGCGCATATGCCACGAGTCTGGAGTATTTCAGCGGCCAGGGAGAAACGGAGTGAATGAGGGAAGGAGAGGATGAGGAAGCAGGTAGCTGGTCAGACGGCATCAGCTCCCCCTTCCACTCGTAAGCAGAGCTGGTTTATTTTTAAGACTCCTCCACTTCCCTTCCCTTTGTAAAGCTAGCCATATCCCAAGCAGATGCCAGAGTTGTGTCACCCTGCAAGTGTCACCTTATTCTCTTCCGTCTCCCTCCCTCCAACTCTCTTGCTCACAGGCATGAGACGCCAGTCAACAATGCGGCTTATAGGAAAATACAGCCAGCAGAATAGCAAGATAAAAAAGCACATGTTTGTTTCCCGTGTTCCGCTGACGTCGCCTAACTGGCAACTCGTGGGCAGTGATAGAGCACGAGTCCTCTGTTATGGTATGGAGCTTTCAAAGTTATGGTATATTGGCTCAAAATATGGTACATTTGTAAGAAATGTAAAATATTACCATTTTGTTTATACTTTTTCATTACTCAAAATTTTTTTTAAAATTTTATGCTAATTGTATCAAACACGTACAAATGAAAATAGATCATGCTTTGAAAATCACAAAATTTTGAACACTTGGCATTGAAAGATTGGCACAGTGATCATTTACTATCAGAATTGAAAGAAAATATGTCTCACAGTTGGTGTATTCTCGTATACAGGGTGTCTCTTGGATTCAGACTCAGGATATAGGTGTTCTGCGGTCATTATCTTCATCATCACGTCAGATGTCTTGAAATTACTGCAGCAAGAATCAGTGTTTTTCTTTTGTCGAATATACATTACAATGAAAATCGCCAGAAATCCAATGGGTACTTAGATTATGGTACATTTGCATACAGTGACATCCTCGTCATGGTACATGGTACACCAGGTAAAATAATGGTACAAGTGCCATGAACATGGTATGTCTAACGACATTGCTCGTGGGAGAAGAGAACAGATAGCAGTCAAGGTCGCAGTGTCTGCTGCCTCCCGTGCTATGTTGTTACGTTGTGTGCACTGCTTTGATGTCATACAACTGTGTGGCTGGCTGCACTGTCTGTCGCCGTGCATCACTAAACTCTCAACTCTCATCATCTTATCGATTCAAATAATATTTAACAGACACAGCATCTGAGCATTATATTCGTGACATAGGCACTTTTAAGCGATCAATATAACTGGAGCACGTGCGTTAATCATTTGCCATACCAGTACAAAACTCTCGGGCGGATAAAATGAGGATCTAGGTACCGTACCACACATTCACTTGTCTAGTGTTGGCTGGCTGGTGACAACAGCGCACAGGAATTCTTTACAAGCAGCTGCTGCAGCACGGTTTGCCATGTGAGGTGCGGCTGGCCTCAGACCAGCGTTGCGAAGTAGTGCACTGCGGCCGGCAACTGATGATATCGTCGGCGCCAGCCACGTGTTACTGCCGTGGCAGCAGTGCATTTCCATGGCTCTTGGGCGCTCGGGGGGGGGTACTAGTGCCCCATGTTATTGGTTTATGTGTCTCCTCTGATATTTATATAACGGCAATAAATGCTTCTGTTTGGAATTTCAAAATAATAATTTACTATTTTTCAAGATTTTGTACCTTCAAAACTGTGACTCGTCTTATGTGTGGGGTCGTCATATATTCCGGCAAATACGACAGTAATAACAATCACATGCTGTCGCAGTTAGGCAATGCGGGGCAGACATCGAGCGCTGGAACAAGGGAAGGGGAAGCGCAGAGTTGCTGACAGCCTAGTAGACGTGATGCATGCTACTTGCAGTATAGTTATCGCCAAGTATATTGCAGCACGCAACGACCAAGAAAAATGCAACAAATTTTTTGGACCAATTATATCAAACCACTAATTTCTCTTTTTTAATTTGAATGCATAACAGTTCTCGTAAACTAGCCGTAAAAAATGGGTATATAAACACCGAGGGTGTTTTATACTTTAACAAAAATTACTTTTTTTTTTGCTTTAAAATTCAATAATTCGAAGTACATAATTTTGGTCCCGAGCACTTCAAATCAACGAGGTTTTACTGTATTAATCTTGGTGGGCAAATTACACAAAATTAAGTAACACTGACTCTTTTAATGTGAATGTACTGTTTGAGATATAATTATTACAACTGAAGGAATGTTCATGGCAGTCTGTAAATGGATGCAAACAATTTAATTTTGCGCTAAAGATATATCTGTCACTGCTTTAATTAGTGTCGAGTTAAACGTGAATGACGGATATCGCGGAGGCAACCAATATGTTACAACTGTATCAAATTGCATTGCATTTATTTAGTGACTGGATTTATTTGCTTGGACATACAGTAGAACCTCGATTATCCGTGACTCGATCATCCGATTTGCGGATTATCCGCGATTTTTTATAATGCTAATTATTTTTTACACTGTTAACAATTTTTTTTTATTGCCTGTGAAATTCTCTTAACTTCAGAAGTTTGTGTCTATATAGTCGGTTAAGCATTTGCATTCGCATTTGTGCTTATTAATATACAGTATGGCACACTTGTTTTCATTTGTTTGAG
>PNEQ01096460.1:0-12165 GCA_003012365.1 Medauroidea extradentata | reverse complement strand
AGCAGGCCTGTGATTGGCCGACAGGCCCAGCCAACCAGGAAGCAGCCACCCAGACACCAGGGTGTATATAAGGACCTGCAACTCTCACATCTGCCAGTTGGTCTCCGACTCCGACTACCTGATGATAGCAGCTGCAACGACTGCCGAAACGTCGCAAGACAATCCTCAGACGCGGCTCACACCCACAAGCCAAGAAAATGCAGACAATGGCCGCGAACGCCTGCGATCTATATTATACTCTTAGCTGAATTTCTGAATACCATTTGAGTATTGAAAGAATGTACTGCATTCCGCGTGCGATTACAATAGTTGTTTACAAGAAAACTGTTTTAAACGACTTACACCACTATAAATCTAGAACCCTCAAAATTTCAAGTGGTTAGTTTTTCACTTACTTGCGCCAGTATAGTACTCTAAAGTAAGGATTCTGCACTGTGCATAAAAAATTGTATTATTTCAATTGCTTAAAAAATTATGGTTCATATAAATGTGTGTGAGGGTTTTGCACATAATCAAGCGCTGAAGTCTCCAAGTTGTGCTATACGGGTGGTGTTACAAATACTGTGAGAAAAATACTAGTCATTATTATTGTTCAACAATGTCCGAACAAAACTTTACACTTTCTGGAAGAAGAAAATCCTATTCGAAGTCAGGTATTTAATATATCTTAAGACTAAGTTATATATTACGTAAATGTCTTAATTCGATCCCTTTCTTTGTTATAGGTCATTCGCAGTAAAGAAATATTTAAGATGGCAGGAAGTAATAAGAAAACTAAAATTATTTCAATAAAACAGTTTCAATTGTGAATTAATTCGGTCGTTTGCTGTAAATCAATAGAAAACATTCTGCGAGAAAGTGAAAGACATTGAATCCTTGTAGTTTAAGAACAGCAATAAAGTATACCGGCTCATTGTAAATGTTAGCTTTATTAGCTTATAAGCCTACAGAAATAAATTTACAAATTCTAACAACGCAGAAATAGCTGAATAATTTGGCCCGGACTCGAAAAACTGGAATAAATAACGTAAGAGGGGTGACTTTGGACACTTTCTGTGGACATTACAAAAAAATATGTGTCTCATATATGCTAGCCCTGAATGAAGAAATTTACTTGCGGTAAATTCAGAATAATAAATGGACATATGATATTTAATTATTGTTAACTCATCGTGGACATTTATTAAAAATTAAAAAAAGTATAAAACTAAAGTCACCCCGCTTACGGTCTGTTACTAATACTATTTCACTAATGAACTGAAGTGAAGTGAACGCAACGCTGGTGAGAATGATACAAAATAACGGCGTAATACAAAAATTGGAAAAACTAGACAGACCCATCTAGGAAAATCGGGAGTGATTCCACAGGGAATCGAGCTTGGATCGTGTGACGTGTGGAGGTCAAACCTCTGACAGCTACTCAACTAGTAAAGTTGTTTGTTTTTTAAATATTTATAGTACAGTTACGACGAGTACTTAAACACAAAAATGTGTGTAATAGAACATTGTAATATTTTTATGAAAAAACTTATTAGTTATTGGAGATATAAATAAAGTTTCTGTATTCTTCGAAAGATATTAGTTTACTGTGAAACACCACATGCAATTTCAAATATACAAAATTAAGTTATAAAACAAGCCAACATTTTCACCTTCAAATGTAACTTATATATGTTATCTAAAATTATGCATACGTCTACAGTAATTAAGATGATAAACAAAAGTTGCCCAATAAATAATGGCAAAATGTTGTTCATTTTACGCCTTTTTATTTTAAATTTTAGTGTGTTTTGTGGATTACATTTATTTGTAGGTAGTATACAAACATATAACTGTTTTTGCTCAATACAGTCGAATTAAAAAAAATGTTACCTTCGTTGAGATATTCTCCTTGCAATAGTTAGGTATTTTCTGCATAATGTTCGTGGAATATGCCGTCCCTGCAAGTACAAGAGTTTAACCGTTTATTTAGTTTAGAAATATAGTATGTTTAATTTGATAATCAATTTAATCAAGTCTGTGGCAGCAGGGTTGCAGAAATTTTTTTGAAATAAATTTGAGGATAAGTTGAATTTCAAATATATATATATGTAAAATTTATTTGTAAAATTGATTCGCCATTTATCAAACACGCCGTACATGAATGCGAGCAAATAACAAAATTTAAAGAAAGCAAATACATTCTGGTTAAGCATCGTAATGAGTCAGCAGCTAACGAGCAAACATCTAATACGCGAATATATATATATATATATATATATATATATATATATATATATATATATATATATATATATATATATATATATATATATATATATATATATATATATATATATATATATATATATATATATATATATATATATATATATATATATATATATATATATATATATATATATATTTATTTATTTATATTTATATATATAATCAAATGTACTAAAATATTTAAAATTTGTAAAATGTTTTTGTACATTTGTTAAAGATAAGGATTTTAGGCCTAAATTAATTGTCAATGAATTTTTCAGTCAGCTTCTAGAAGAAAAATGCCGTAAATCTTTATCAACGGTTTAAATGAATTCCAAGTATCTGCGATAGCAGATGCAAATAATGTATAAGAACCGTGAGTTAGATGTGAAACAAAACTATATTCGGTAGCTATGTTTTGTACATTTGCAATTTCTCCCCTGGGAAACGGGTTTACAAAGAATTTGCAGTGGTGTAACATACAGATTTTCTCTATGTTACGGGTACTGAACTTTAAAACCCAGTTGAATTAGGTTTACGTTTTAATCAGAATTTGTATTTTTTGGGCCGTTCGTCTTAAATTAATTTTAGTATTTATGTTGGTATTTAAAGTTTAAGATAAGTGAATGTTCAGAGACTTATTCAGTGCAGTGCAGTGTATGATTGGTGCACAGCGTACATTTGAACTGTGTTAGGAGAAGGTTATAACCTCTGTGTATTAGCGCGAGGAAATTGGGCATAGATACAGAGAGAGGCATAAGAAGGGACTGTTTTATGGACTGCGAAGGGGTCTGGACGTGTCGATGGAAGAGCTGTCCTGGGACGAGAGGCCGTTGTCCTGTTCCTCCGGCTTTGTTGTTGAAGGAAGGATGGGAGTATGCCGGCTTGTCCAGGAGGATTGCAGTACGATGTATATGCCTGTATCGGAGGTTTCGAGAAAGAAGATTTTCTCCGGTAGGACTTCAAGTTTCCAGTAGACATAGATAGCTCGTCGTACGTTGATACCCGGGCGAACGCTCTAGTATAACTACGTAACGTTAAAGCCATCTGTATGTGCCACACAGTTAGCTTGTCACATTTTACATATTATTATTAATTGTTGTTTCATACAATTGAATTCTTCATAACGTTCAAGCATTAATCCTAACTCCTAGTACGCACCAATTGTTTTAATAAGAGCATTCATGAATACTTAAAGGTTCATATTATGTTGTTTTTTTTTCCCCTATTTTGATGACAAAATTGTTTTGAATAAATACTCTTCAGTAGATGTTGGTACGGAATAGCGTGTATGTTTGAATTAAATTAAATGTTAGAATATAGTGTTGTATTAATCAGTAAAATCGTATCTTTATTGTCTGTAATATATTTTCTATTACTCTCAATTCTTTACGCTACCGGTATTCTTCTTTTCCGCCACTCATCCACAAAAATCTTGTTGATATATTCTAAAATCTGAAATTATAAAAATATATCACAGTGGAAATATCTATAATTGATTTATATTTACGGGAAATTTGTTACAAATATATCCAAGATTTTTGTAAATGTACAAAAGCTGTTCGTAAATGTGCATGAACATAGCTATATATTACAGTCTTCTTAAAATTGCAAGATGCTGATTGCTGAGAACAACCAAACTTTATCAACTAGTTCCTAAAGTATTTTTAAAACAACGGAAATGGTTTGAACTGTGAGATTACGGAGTCATCAAACCTGCGACATTTTCCTGTCTCTTGCGATTCTACAAAGCTATGTCAGTTATAGGTAAATGTATATATTTTTTTCAATCGAGTATCTTTCTTCTAATTTCAAATCCATCTTAACAATATTGTTAAATAACTGTAGTGTACTCTGACCTTAGAATACTTATTGGGCGTATGTACAATCTATCAACTATCCTATATTCTTTTGAAGTGAAAGTAAGCCAAACTTAACTCAAGTTCTCACAAAGCACAAATGATCATTCGTGCAAGGCTCAATGAACACTCCGACACCTATTATAGTACAATTAAAAAAAATACTTATAATACTTTCTGCCCTCTGTACTTATGTAAATAACTCTACATACACAATTATGTACCAGTTATAGTGAAAAATATACTGTACAGAGTATTATCATCTTAGCAATCGAATTCACAATAATAGCACATGAGCTAAACGAGATACACTTACATTAAAACGGAGGGAGCCATACAATGAATTTATAACAGGTATGTAGGGTGAAAATAAGTAATTTATAGGTAATTCGGAATAAAGTGACCTTCGAAAATATCCCTAGTGTATAATTCAACATTAACTCTTGTTACCTTACTACTTGTGTGGTTGGCAGCGAAACTCCGCAATATAGTTACATGTACTTTTCTACTTAAATACAAACCATGCTGCAACAAAAGCTACCGAAAATGACATAATTGTATTTTATACAAGTAATAAATATCATTTATTATCAAACTGTATACACTTCTACTGACTACACAATTTATCTTACTCGCGCAAACATCAAGTGACGTGTCCAAGTTAGATATTTTTGGACGATGGCCGTTACTTGCGGAAAATATAACTTAAACAGAGCTTTTTTGAGTGCTCTTTTATCCCGAAACGCCTATACCTTGCAAAATGAAGTAATCTAACAACCTCAAAAATTTCCGAACTACCGTTTATATTTATATTTTCCTTGATTAGTGGTTGATTGATATATCCAACACATTCGGAAGAAGAAAAAATGGGATCATGACATTATATTGATTTACTTTCTTATTTATATTTCTAAGGTAAGTGGGTTTTACGTCTCGTCGACAGCGAGGCCATTAGAGACGGCAGCATACGGCTTGACACAACGACGGTAGCTGAGAGAGGAGTCGGCCATGGCCTTTGTTTAGGAACCATTCCATCATTCACCTGGAGCGATTTCAGGACAACGTGGAAAACCAAAATCAGGATGGCAGGAGCCGGGAATCAAATCCGGGTCCTCTCGAATGAGCAGCCTCGCTTGGTAAATTTTTATTTGTATTGTGTATTTTAAAGTGACACTCTATTTTCTTATTGTAAAGGATGTAAAATTTATAATACTGTTTTTAATCGCGATGCATTATTAATTAAAATATAACGTTGTAGATGATGCCTGTAGTATGCAACTTAGCTTAGAGTCTCTGCGTTATAAAATAAATAAAGTGAAAAAGTTGCTGGTTAGGAGTTTCGAAAAGAATGCGCCAAACCATTAGCGTAAAACGTGAGAGGTGGTCTGCGGTTGGCTTGGCCTGGCATGGAAGAGAATAATTAGCGGCAGTTTCCACTGTGTTTACTGCCTATGTTTTGGCAGTTCGTGGTGGCGGTTAGCGTTTATCACAGCTGAGCAGCTTCAGTAAAGAGTAAACCACGAGAAGAGATGTGACATATCTGTGGTGCAAGCTTGTGCAAAAGCGTCCTGAACTACACACACAAACGCTATGATGTGATGCCCTATGTAAAGTTGGATTTAAACCTTGTACGAATTGTGTAATATATGCTCTTACTCGTAAAATGGGTAACTGCCCTTGAAAACCCTTTTTATAAGAGGTTCATACAAAAATAATTAAATTTACTAGTGATGAAAGACGTATTCAAAGTAAATAAACGTTTGCTGAATAATGTCTATGTATAATTTTTGGGTACAGTCTCCCTGTTGTGTTCAAAGCTGCATTAATTCTATTATTCCCTTCAGAGGCTCTTTAGCAAATAAGCAAAGAGTTCTTAATACAGGTATCATTAACCTATGATCACAAAGCACCCGCTGTGTATCACGTAAGTGGTGCTGTCCCATTCGTACGTAATTGTAAATTAAGTCACAGGTGAAATTAGTTGTTACATAGTCAACAGGCATCGCCTTTCCACTTCCGGAAGTCTTAGCACGTAACCATTGCGTTTCCTAACATGAGTTTATGAAAACAAAATAGCTCGTACCCGCGACTTCGTTCGCGAGGTTTTCAATTTAAAGTGATAATATCTCTGAAACCAAAAATAAACTAAGTGCTAAACGGTGCAAAATTACGTAAAATTTCATTAATGACCTTTTTAGAAACACTTTTAAAAATAAAAATTGTTTCACTTAATTATTTGGGTATCCCGTTCCGCCCCATAACCCGGCTTGGTTCCCTCCTCTCATTTTCCCCCAAAGTATAATTTTTTACCGAATTCTTTGCGAGTGCATGCGTAGAACAACTTAACAAAGTATTGCAATCGGATGAGTGATATATAGAAACTGATAGAAGGCTAACAAACGTATTATTTTAGGTACAGATATGTTCATTAGGTATCCATCTACCTACCAATGAGCCATGCATATTTATATATTTACACCAGGATATGCCTGCAGATTTGTATATGTATGTGTGTCCATAAGTGTGCAATTACGTGTGTACATATTTTTACTATGGTGTATATATTTGTGTTAATATAATTGAATGTATGTTTCTACATATACGTTTGTTTATATGTACACATGTATGTATTTATGGATGTATATATGTGCAATCCGTACAACCTGTAAAAAAGACGTTAGTTATTGTGGGCTCTTTGTGCAGTACCGGCAATCAATATTCTTCCGGTGGAATGCATGGACACTCAAAAGTATCTTAACTGATTCGTGACTGATACCTATGAAAGATTACTAGCTTCATAACGTACCATAGTAATAAAGAAACAGCAAGTTTCATAGTATGTCGTGTACCGGGCACGAAATAAACAGGCGTCGCCATGTGACGAGAAAATGACTTTCAGCAATCCGTCTACAGCTCTTACCAACACACACTACCCCCTCCCCTTTTTTTCGCAACCACCTCCACTCCCCCTACCAGCAAGGACTCTTGTCTTGGCCTCCTCAATCAGCCAATCCTCGGCAGTCGCAAGTAGTCTCAACACCATTACGCAGACAACTAGCCAGCATGTCGTGTCGGACACCCGATCATGCGGGTCAAATTTCCTTGGCTCGTAGCACAGCGTATGTAGGCATACAGAAGTGAAATGGCGAAGCGGTGACTTACATGCCTACTCGGCCTGCTATTTTTAGTTTACTTTCCGAAGACCTTGTTTGCGTAGCCAGGCGCCTGTCTACGGTGCGAGAGGTCCTGAATTCGAATCCCGGCTCGAGCATGCATGTTGTGTTGTCTCTTCACCTCACTTCACCCTCACCGGCTCTTACGACCTCGTTGTTAAACGGTCGTTAAACTCTCTCATATCTCCCACTCACAAAGGTCTCATATCTTATATTTATATATGTGTGTGTTAAGTTCAAATTCAATTGTTTCTTATTGTCTTCACCCGCCATTTTCGAAATTAGCATGAAGTGACTGCAGTTAATTGTACTACAGGGTCACTACTAAATATCACTGCCTGCTATTTGCACCGAAGCAGCGCAACACAGGTGCATATCAAGTAAAACAGGTCTTCACTTGTTTCTGTAGTCATGATTGGAACTAAATGGCCTTCACTTTCTAGCTGCGCATACGTGAACAAATAAAGTAAACTTGTGCCGAAGTACCGAATAGGAGAATATTTACAATCATTTTGCATACATCACGTGCCCTCTTCTTCGTTTGTGTGTGTGTGAGTATTTAATTGCAATACAGTGCAACCAGATGCAACGCAGGTGCAAATTTTACGATACGCTCAATAAAAGCACCGTTTAATCTGCCTCCAGGTTATGTGGATCAAGGGTGTTAGTTTGTAAAGGGACAATTTCTGTCTTCGACTATGTTTGGTGCTACACCAAAAGTTCTCTCAATAAGCACCAGCAAGACGTATATAGACCCCTTGTCAACTTCAGTTCTTCTAGCCTAACTCGTTCATCAGATACTCGAATTTCTTCCTTACCTATACTGGAATTAACCTGAGCATGATCAAATAAATAATTTATGTCATATTTCCAAATCTATGCGTTCTGTTTTAACATTTTAGGTTAATTTCGCCTATTTTTAGGAAATAATGCTGATTGCTGGTAACTTCTTATTCCTTATTTGAGTAGTCAGTTTCTAAAAGAAAGAAATCTTGTCCAAAAAGTTATCATATAAGTTGGATATCACCGGATCGGCATCGAATATCTGTATGTATCTACCATCGTTTCACAGTCCCAAGGCTGATGAAGCATATGCAAATTGATTCTTCAGTATAGCACCTGTACCAAAAGATCCCTTGTCCATTGTAATATCTACAGCTCACATTTTTGTGTGGACAGAGGGATTCTTGTCGTGAGAAATCTTCACGCATATTGTTAATTGTGTTGCTCAAACAAGGGGTTGTTTGGTAATTAATTGCTTCTTCATTTTTTTCAAAGAAACTCTGGTACTCTAATTGGTTACAATGAATCAGGAGCCACTGATTTTTGTGAAGATCTTTGTGCAGATGCGTCACTTATTTGACTTTGCCGATTACTGCGACGCCATACGTCTGCAAGACGCTGAGAGTTAAAAACATCAAATTACTGACCATGAAGAAATACTGTAAATGTGCACATAAAATATTGAAACAAGTTGGTACGAGATTATTTTCATCGAAAATCAGTGGTTCTGTGAATAGCTCTCAACCGTTTCGATTAGCAATTAAAATATAAGTTAACGTGTTGCAATTGTAAAATAGCAGCATGCATCAACCACAAGAACGGTACTAGTCGTTAGCCGTTGCTTTAAGATATTTTTTAGGTAGGTATTTTAGAACCACTGCATTTCTGGAGGTATTGCTTATGATCGATCAAGCCTTCCCTACCAAACTGACAAACGAAACTGAATAGACTGTCACAGGTTGTATCAGTGACCATTTGTTCGTAAGACAAACGACAATCGTGCGTTATGAGTAGAGACATGCAAAATTCGCGTTATTTTCTGATAGCTGACTAGACTCCAAGTAAGTATAGGCTCGTTCGACGTCTCCCGCTGGCCGATATTGTCGTGACTTGCCGCGGAGAATGCTTACACGGTAGAGAGGCCAATCTCTGTAAAGACGTGACATACGTAAATGACAACACACGAAAGTTCGTGGCCAATTTAATCGCAGATTATGCTGTGTTATGAATAGGAAAGTGAAGTTTAGTCTGCTACCAAATGATAACGTGAATTTTGCATGTCTCTAGTTATGAGTTAACATAAGATGGCGTTCTTTCACCAAATGCTGGTTTTTAGCTGTAAAATATAACTTCAGGCTGGCCGTCCGGGTGTACGAACAACAGAAGTGCTAAGAGCGACCAAGGGACATACTTTACATATTATCATAACTTCTATGCACAAGCCAGTGTCTGAACTGGAGTAGACAGTTCACCTCTATGAAACATTCTGTCGATACATTGTTATTTTATTGGGCAATTTTAAAGATAACTGTATATTGTACGCGCCTATGCCTTTCATTACATTCGGCACCAGATTTTCACACAAAAGGACAAAAAATCACCCATTTTTGGCTGCAAGAAATATTAGAGGAGGACTTTAAAAGAATAGGTAATTCACGCATTTAACGTTCTTTTGATTATATTACTAAGCAGATCACGCATACAAGTTGAGCAGTTTTCGAATAAATTTCTGTTCGCCGAACTCCTGCATTCCTATCAGCGGCCTAGACTGGCGGCCACCTCTGCTCGAGTAAAGTGACGTGCATGTCATACTCCACTTTCCTATGTCTCATCCATATTCGGTTATCCGTTCATTGACTGCTTCCCCGCAGACAAGTTAATTACAGTCCTGATACAGAATAATGTGTTTGAGGCCCCTGAAAACTGTTTAAAACTTATTTTCCAGCCTAACTAATCTGGAAAAATACCAATATGATTCGGGTGTACGTGTCTTATATAAGTCTTCATTTGAATTGACGCCATACTTTCCACATATAAAATTATAAGGTCATTTCTAAAGTCCCACAGAAGAAAAAAAAAGGAAGAAATACTGCGAAAATACTGTGAGCCAACTAGTTGATGCTTAAATAAAGGAGGTATTATTCTCGATGTCTGTACAAGCTTCGCCCACATCGCTTCCTTTTTTACTGTCTTCAGCGTGTAAATAACATAAGGTGATAATTTTTAAGCCATTCCGCAACTTGTTTAAGCTTTCAAGATCAATCCCAACTTCTGCTAGTTGCACTGTCCTATTCTTAATAAGAAAATATCTGCCATGCAAGCACTAATATTTTCAGGTTCTTTCAAGAGCTATACATCAACGTTAACAATAAATTTACTAAATATGAGCAAAATATTTGTTAACTGTTGAAATGTACACAATTCATTGTGTAACATGTTACATTTGTCCTGATGGCTCGATACGATACGGACACATTCGAGTCGGCATCTCCTGAACTGACAGCTTACTAGTAATAGGCGTAGAACAGCTTAGTAGGCGTGTCTTGTGTGCTGTGAACTAATAAAGGTTGGTGACTATACATTCAGAGACAAACCGAGCAAGGTTTCCTGTAGTCGTGAGTATTCAGAGCAAGGACATTTTCCGATTCCTTAAAGCAAACCGAGCAGTGTAAGTATTAAAAATATCTAATATTTAGGGTCCCTGATTTTCGCGAAAAGTTAATTTGCAACACTTTGTCTCAGTGCCTTGCGTGTCGCCTGCAACTCTGCTTTGTGGTCAATGATTGAATGTGTTCAACTCTCAGCGTCGTGGGTTCCTACCCGGTAGTCACATATGTAGTGTTGAAGTAACCTTGTACTGACTGGCAAGGTATCTCTGCACTAATACAGGACGGTCCAAAAGTCCCGCATCATTGGAAGAACACCTTACAATAAATGTGCGTGAAGTAAATCATAGAATGTGGTCAATATGATTGCCTGAAATATCAAACACAGCTGCAGGCGATCATGCATGTTCCCCAGAGCAGGATAATCTTGACACACTCTTCAATATTAAGCATGGTTCACCTGCAACGTGAAGAACACAACTGCAAAACAACTGCCTATGATGCACGACTTTTGGGCCTTCCTGTACATCCTTCAGATGTGTATGTAAGGCGTTGAAACAGATCGTTTCCTTATTCTTTTCGCAAAAGAAAATCATTGTTTCTGCCAACCAATCATAAATAAAATGAGTAGGAATGTCCTCGTTTCAAGTCCATTATAGAGACGATACTGGCTGGATTCATAACTAATATTAAAATGTTACAGCAAGCCGACGAATTTAATTTATTTTCATATCGTGCACTTTGCTCGTTACTAATTATTCCGCTCATTCCCATAAGTATTTGGAGAATTTAGACCACTTCTACAGTCACTACATACAAGATAGTGTTAAACATGATGGTAACTTACAACGGGTAATGTTCGCAAATGTTAGTACTGTACTTGTTCAAAAATATTTGGAGACTTGTGACAAATACAGTTTTTTTTCAGTCACTTAAAATACTTGTAAAATGTATAATAACCGCTTACGTCTTTCTGCGGCGCGCCGTATACTCCTCAAGGCTCTCTTACCTAGTTCATTCTTATCGCACGTGTGTCGCGACGAGATTCGAACTAAGCCCGAGCACCAGCGCGGCAGAAACTCTCCTTTCTCCCTACCTACAAGCGACGGCGTGGTCTCTCTCTCATGACACCGCTCTCTACTTCCCATCCTCTTTCTTTCTCTCACTTTACTTACGTCCGTGATGATCCGCTCACGTGGATTGCTAATGTCCTGCAACGGCCAATCCTTATCACGAATGGGCTGAAACAAATGATAAGCGACGTACGACCTTTTCTCGCGCGGAATCAAGGCATTCGCGGAATCAAGGCATTAATTTCCTTAGCCGGGTTCCCTTGCCATGACAATATCTCTTCTCCGTCCTCACGCATTTTCTTAACCCAGTCCGGTTCCTTGACCTTGCCTCCGCGGTGCTTCCTACTTACCCTCGTTTCTCGGCCTTCTACTGTCGTACTCGGGAGGCCTGCACTCCGTACAATAGCGCCCCCAATAATCT
>PNEQ01096459.1:0-28312 GCA_003012365.1 Medauroidea extradentata | reverse complement strand
AATTTTTTGAAATTTTCGAAATTTTGGAAAATTTTGGTAATTTTACACTCAAGGTCAAGGTCAGGGTCAAGGTTAAAGGTCAAGGTCATCCAACATGGCGGCCGGGGACGTGACGTCACAACATGGCGGAGGGGCTCCTCACTAGGCCGGGCTCCTCACACCGAATCCATGTCCCAGAAGGAACTAAATCTATCTACTGTTGTATTCTATTGACTTTCTAAAGTACCAAGATTAAAAAAAATCACACAATTTCACTGGACTGTAAATAGAGATGATATTGCTTTGCTTGCGCTAACACAGGAGTCGCCCGTAATGTTTCATCGTATTTAAACTCCCTTTAGGTGATTTTCATAGAGACTCCTTTTATCTGTAGGAAATTTAGCAGAGGTGTATCCAGTGCGCCAGTTTCCGCCCACCTTAGTTTACCTTTTATGTGTAATTTTTTCTTAAAATACTACAAAATTTTCAAGAAGAATATTCAAAAAATTGTTTTGCTCAGGAAATGCTTTAAGGGCTTCGGCCCGAGTTTCTTTCTCCGCGCGCAGAGCTGTCTGGTTTTGTAGTACTCGAGTCCGCCACCACGTAGCGTATTTTGTTTGAGCCCATCGTTACCATATTCTAGGTAGATGGCAGCACAAGCGTGGCACAGGAGCAGGATCTAAGCGTTTCGCATCGGTATTGGGAAAGAGAGGCTAGTAGTCGACTGAAAGATTGAAGGGGCGGGGAGAGGCAGAAGCACAGAGGGTTGGGAGGGGGAGAGAGAGAACACGAGCGAGAAAGAAAGTCTCTTCATGCAGGACTATGGTTGTGGACTAGTGAGGGGAGTGGGGGAGCCGATTTGAGGGCTGTGACGTTGCTGGGAGCCAGGAGTTGAGCAGGGTGGTTGTCAACAGAATCTCTACCTGCTACCCTGTCATCCGAAAGTTGGTGTTACTCCGCGCACACGAACGCACATGAATATATGCGGAACAACTTCAACGTTTAAATCTGCGGCAATTTTGAAGTAACTGTACTGTCACTGAAAACAGATGCATTTAGGAACCAAAATCAATTTGCGGTATTTTATCACAATAACAATTCGTTTATTCTAACAAGATATGCAGGTCAATGAAATAAATGGTAAAAGTTTACAAATAATCAAGTATATATACCTTGGGTAAACATGCTGCATTGGACATTCTTATCAACATTCTATATTTTACTTTGAGTTAAAATACACTTCGCACCGCATTTTACCATTAGCAAAACAGTAGTAAAATAATACACTCTAACATGAAAATAAGTAGAATAAAAATATATAGTATCAATTATCTTGTAAAACTCTAGTGTGCATAAAAGAAACATTTAAATAAATCTACACAAATGTAATGCCAGATAAATTCATTGAGCTTTTGTATTAAACATAATTTTCACTTTTTTTGTCTACTTTCCGGAGGAAAAGTAGGTAAATGAGATCAACTGCATGCATGTGTGTCTATGAATGTGTGTGTCTCCTCTAAAAACATTTGAGCTCGTATACCAAATGTAATTATTCTTGGTACATACATACTACCTGGTAAGGTGACTTGACTTTTATTTATTTGTTCGTGCCATATTAATTTTTTTTCAAAATGGTAGCCATTTTTATAGTTTTCGAGTAAGTTGACACATGTAAGAAAATATTTTTCCGTATTTCATCGAACTTGGTACATATTTAGTACTACTTACCTATTAATGTCATGTTCATTACATAAAGTGGCTGCTATTTGAAATTTTTTGTCACATTCATATATCTGAAGAACGATTTTCAGAATTTCAGCAGACTCGGCAGCGTACATGTTAGAGTAAAATTTCTGTATTTGTGTTAATGCCCCTTTCATATTTACACAGTGGCGACCTTCTGAAAATATCTTTATTAAATGAGAAATCTAGACGAACCGTGATCAGGATTTATATTGTATAACGATTTAAGATTTATGTGTACGCATGAACATTTTTTGATAACATGACATTGTTATCGCGCAATCACAGCAGACTACAACGCACATTTCATTTACGACGGCAGACCCAGTTATTCGTCCAAAATTTTTAACATATTACAATGTTTACCTTTGGTACAGGTAATATGCTACATGATGTTCTCGTTTGTGTTTTCAATTAAGTATTCAATTATTTTAACACGAATGACTGAAAATTGACCTTTTGCGTTATAATACGTGCGTCTGCATGTAAACGTCCATGCCATGCTGATCAGACTCCATTTCTTACTTTCCATGGTGCCTCGAAATATTAACATTCGAAATCAACTTAGATAATGTTGCTTCTGCTGTGTGTGACAACAACAGATTATTTGTCAATGAATATCACCATCATTTCTAAGAATAAGTTTGGTATCAAGGAAAAATAGTTGTGTCGAACGGATTCGTTGTCTATCTGGCCTGCCAAATAGTCTTCGTTATCTTCAGTAAAATATTAAATGAATTTCAGTATTTCCTTATGTTACTTTTTTGTTTAGTTTCGTTCCAAAGTTTTTAAAAGTGTACTTTCAAAACCGATGATTTTTATACAACAATGTTGAAAAAGTAATTGTAATACAGATCTTTATGTTAAGCCAGACAAACGTAACATTTTTTTATGTTTGTTGAAATGCACTTAAATAACAGCGTTGCAATCGAAGGAATGCCCCAATGGAAGAAGGTTGCAGACTTTGTGGCATTTTAGAATCTTGAGGGTCTATTGGGTAGGGACCGGTGATTTTCGCGAAAAGAATTTTGCAACATCTTGTTTACATATCTTATGTGCACACCTGCAGCTCTGCTTTGTAGTGAATGATTGGATGTTTTTAACTCTCAGTGTCTTGTGGTTCTACCTGCTAATAACAGACGTGTGGTGTCGTAGCAACATTTCTCTGATTGGCACAGTCAAATAAGTGACGCCTCTGAACAAAGACAAGCTGCCAATAACTACCAATCAGAGCTACAGATGTATACGTAAGGCTTTGAGACAAACTGGTGGAAAAATCTATTCGCGAAAAGAACCTTTCCCTAGCTATTGTTAATTGGTACCCTTTCATGTCTGTCTGTAATCCGTGAAATAACTCTACGACATAGACATGCTAGAAAATTAACACCCGTTTCTTACAGCCGCTTTGGTTTACAATGCCACTGTATGCCTCTTTTCACGTGAAATGAAGTCAATGATAACTAATACGTAATGACAGGATATTTGTTAATCACCTGCCATTTGTATTTTTACTATAATAACTTACACAACATTTATTAATGTGTCCTACTTGTCTAATAACGGGATATTGTTTTATTTTCCGACTAGCTCAGGCTCAGTCTTTGAGTGGGGAGAAGGGGCAAAGACTCATGTATGTTACAATTAACATATACATACACGGGGTTTCTGGGGGTCGTCCCCCGGAAAATTTGAATCTCAAGGCAAAAATGCTGCAATTTAGATGTTTCCAAACAGAAATATTGAGTATAAGGCAGATATTTAGAAAGTGGCATTATCTTGTATAAATAATAATAACACATACCGAAAAATGTTGGGGGAAGGTTCAAAGCACATCCTTTGTCCCCACAAACTATTTTATGGGGGTGGGGGCCTGCTGACCCGACGTCTCCGGCGCCACTAGACTTGGCAAATACGCTAATGTCGTATTCTGCTGGCTGCTCGAACATTTAAACGATTTAATTTAAAGTCACTTTGAGATTTCCTATGTTGATTATCCAGGTTACCAAAACGGTAGATTCTAGTATCCCATACAGTATATGAGTATATTAGGTCGTGTTGGGTCAGGTTAGGTTAGGTTAGGTCGGGTTAGGTCGGGTTAGGCCAGCTTATGTTAATTAGGGATATTTAAGTTTTATTAGTCAATTTAATGAATGTTAAAGGAAATCAGTGCAAGTGCAACATTGTGCAAAACAGTGAAAATCAATGCTATAAAGTGCAACATAGTGGAAGAAAGTGCTACATAGTGCAAGAAAAAGGAATATAGTGAAAGGAAATGCTACATAGTGCAATAAAGCATATCATAGTGCAAGCAAATGCAACATAATAAAAGGAAGTGCTACAAAGTGCAAGAAAAAGCAACTTAGTGCAAAAGAGTGCAACTTAGTACAAGAAAGATTAACTAAGTGCAAGAAAGTGCCACATAGTGCAACACAGTGCCACTTAGCACATGAAAGTGCAACTTAGTGCTAGAAAATGCAACTTAATGCAATAAAGTGCAACTTAGTGCAAGAAAGTGCAACTTAGTGCAAGAAAATGCAACATAGGGAAATAAAGTGCAACTTAGTGCAAAAAAGTGCAACTTAGTGAAATAAAGTGCAACTTAGTGCAAGAAAGTGCAACTTAGTGCAAGAAAGTGCAACTTAGTGCAAGAAAGTTGAAAATTAGTGCAAGAATGTGCAAATTAGTGCAAGAAAGTGCAACTTAGTGAAACAACGTGCAAGCAAGTTCAATTAGTATAATAAAGTTTAGGTAAGGTCAGTTTAGGTTAGGTTGGGTCGGGTTAGGTTAGGTTGGGTCGGGTTAGGTTAGGTTGGGTCGGGTTAAGTTAGGTTGGGTCGGGTTAAGTTAGGTCGGGTTAGGTTAGGTTGGGTTTGGTTATGTCGGGTTTAGGTTAGGTTGGGTTAGGTTGGGTTATGTTAGGTCAGTGTTAGGTTAAGTCGTGTTAGGTTAGGTCGGTTTAGGTTAGGTCGGATTAGGTCGGGTTAGGCAAGCTTATGTTAATTAGGGATATTTAAGTATTATTAGTCAATTAAATGCATGTTAAAGGAAATCAATGCAAGTGCAACTTTGTGCAAAACAGTGAAATGCAATGCTATAAAGTGCAACATAGTGCAAGAAAGTTTAATAAAGTGCTAGAAAATGCAACATAGTGGAAGAAAGTGCCACAGAGTGCATGAAAGTGCAACTAAGTGCAATAAAGTGCAACAAAGTGCAATTAAGGGGAATATAGTGCAAGGAAATGCAACATAGTGCAAGAAAGCACATCATAGTGCAAGTAAATGCAACATAATAAAAGAAAGTTTAACATAGAGCAAGAAAATGATACTCAGTGCAAGATAGTGCAACTTAGAGCAAGAAAGAGTAACTAAGTGCATAAAATTGCCACATAGTGCAGCAAAGTGCATTTTAGTGCATGAAAGTGTTACTTAGTCCATGAATGTGCAACTTAGTGCAAGAAAGTGCAACTTAGTGCAAAAAAGTTCAACTTAGTGCAAGAAAGTGCAACTTAGAGCTAGAAAGTGCAACATAGTGCAAGAAATTGCAACTTAGTTCAACAAAGTACAAGCAAGTGCAATAAGTGCAATAAAGTTTAGATTAGGTCGGGTTAGGTTAGGTTGGGTCGGTTTAGGATAGGTCGGGTTAGGATAGGTCGGGTTAGGTTAGGTTATTTCGGGTTATGTTAAGTTATGTCGGGTTAGGTTAGGTCGGGTTAGGTTAGGTCGGGTTAGTTTAGGTCGGGTTAGGTTAGGTCGGGTTAAGTTAGGTCGGGTTAGGTTAGGTCGCATTTGGTTATGGCGGGTTAGGTTAGGTTAGGTCAGTGTTAGGTTCGGTCGTGTTAGGTTACGTCGGCTTAGGTTAGGTCGGGTTATGTCGGAATAGGTTAGGTTAGGTCGGGTTATACCAGCTTATGGTAATTAGGGACATTTAAGTTTTATCAGTCAACTTAATGGATAGGTCGGGTAAGGAGTTCGGGTTAGTTTAGGTCGGGTTATGTTAGGTCGAGTTACATAAGGTCGGGTTAGGTTAGGTCGGGTTAGGTTAGGTCGGTTTAGGTTAGGTCGGGTTAGGTTAGGTCGGGTTTAGTTATGTCGTGTTAGGTTATCTTATGTCAGTGTTAGGTTAGGTCGTGTCAGGTTAGGTCGGGTTAGGTTGGGTTTGGTTAGGTCGGGTTATGTTAGGTCGGGTTATGTTAGGTCGGGTTAGGTCGGGTTAGTCCAGCTTATGTTAATTATGAATTTATAAATTTTATTAGTCAATATAACAAATGTTAAAGGAAATCAGTGCAGTGTAACTTTGTGCAAAACAGTGAAACTCAATGATATAAAGTGCAAAATAGTGCAAGAAAGTGCAATATAGTAAAGGAAATGCAACTTAGTGCAAGAAAGCACATCTTAGTACAGGAAAAAGCAACATAGTAAAAGAAAGTGCAACATAAAGAAAGAAAATGCAACTTATGACAAGATAGTGCAACTTAGTACAAGAAAGAGTAACTAAGTGCAAGAAAGTGCCACATAGTGCAACAAAGTGCAACTTAGTACATGAAAGTGCAACTTTGTGCAAGAAAACGCAACTCAGTTCCAGAAAGTGCAACTTAGTGCAAGAAAATGCAACTTAGTGCAAGAAAGTGCAACTAAGTGCAAGAAAGTGCAAATTGGTGCAAGAAAGTGCAGCCTAGTGCATGAAAAAGCAACTTAGTGCAACAAAGTGCAAGCAAGTGCATTAAGTGCTAAAAGTTAAGCTTAGGTTGGGTTGGGTTAGGTCAGGTCGGAATAGGTTAGGTCGGGTATGGTTATGTCGGGTTAGGTTAGGTTATGTTAGGTCAGTTTTAGGTTAAGTCGTGTTAGGTTAGGTCGTGTTAGGTTAGGTTAAGTCGGGTTAAGTCGGGTTAAGTTAGGTCGGGTTAGGTTAGGTTGGGTTAGGTTAGGTCGGGTTAGCTTATTTCGGGTTAGGTTGAGTTTGGTTAGGTTAGGTCGGGTTAGGTTAGGTCGTGTTTGGTTAGTTCGGGTTAGGTTAGGTCGGGTTAGGTTAAGTCGGGTTAGGTTAGGTTGGGTTAGGTTAGGTTTGTGGTAGGTTAGGTCATTGTTAGGTGGTCGTGTTAGGTTAGGTCGGGTTAGGATAGGTTAGGTTAGGTCGGGTTAGGTCGGGTTAGGCCAGCTTATGTTAATTAGGGATATTTAAGTTTTATTAGTCAATTGAATGCATGTTAAAGGAAATCAGTGCAAGTGCAACTTTGTGCAAAACATGGAAACTCAATGCTATAAAGTGCAACATAGTGCAAGAAAGTTTAATAAAGTGCAAGAAAATGCAACACAGTGGAAGAAAGTGCAACGTAGAGCAAGAAAGTGCAACAAATAGCAAGAAAGTTCAACATAGCGCTAGGAAATCAACATAGTGCAAGAAAGCACATCATAGTGCAAGCAAATGCAATATATTAAAACAAAGTGCAACATAGTGCAAGAAAATGCAACTTAGTGCAAGATAATAACTTAGTGCAAGAAAGAGTAATTAAGTGCATGAAATTGCCACATAGTGCAAGAAAGCGTAACTAAGTTCATGAAATTGCCACATAGAGCAAGAAAGAGTAACTAAGTGCATGAAAGTGCAACTTAGTGCACGAAATTCAACGTGGTGCAAGTAAGGGCAACTAAGTGCAAAAATGTGCAATTTAGTGCAAAAAGTGCAACTTAGTGCAAGAATGTGCAACTTAGTGCAAGAAAGTGATACTTAGTGCAACAAAGTGCAAGCAAGTGCAAAAGTGCAATTAAGTTGAGGTTATGTCGGGTCAGGTTAGGTCAGGTCGGGTTAGGTTAGGTCGGATTAGTTTAGGTCGTGTTTGGTTATGTCGGGTTAGGTAAAGTTGGGTTAGGTTAGGTCAGTGTTAGGTTAAGTCGTGTTAGGTTAGGTCGGGTTAGGTTAGGTTGGGTTAGGCTAGGTCAGTGTTGGGTTAGGTCGTGTTAGGTTAGGTCGGGTTAGGTCGGGTTAGACCTGTTTATGTTAATTAGGGATATTTAAGTTATATAAGTCAATTTAATGCGTGTTAAAGGAAATCAGTGCAAGTGCAACTTTGTGCAAAACAGGTAAACTCATGGCTATAAAGTGCAACATAGTGCAAGGAAGATTAATTAAGAGCAAGAAAATGCAACATTGTGGCAGGAAGTGCAACATTGTGCAAGAAGGTGCAACAAAGTGCAAGAAAGTGCACTATAGTGGAAGAAAGTGCCACATAGTGCAAAAAAGTGCAACTAAGTGCAATAAAGTGCAACAAAGTTCAATTAAGGGGAATATAGTGCAAGGAAATGCAAGATAGTGCAAGAAAGCACATCATAGTGCAAGTAAATGCAACATAATAAAAGAAAGTGCAACATAGAGCAAGAAAATGATACTCAGTGCAAGATAGTGCAACTTAGAGCAAGAAAGAGTAACTAAGTGCATAAAATTGCTACATAGTGCAGCAAAGTGCATTTTAGTACATGAAAGTGTTACTTTGTCCATGAATGTGCAACTTAGTGCAAGAAAGTGCAACTTAGTGCAAAAAAGTTCAACTTAGTGCAAGAAAGTGCAACTTAGTGCTAGAAAGTGCAACATAGTGCAAGAAATTGCAACTTAGTTCAACAAAGTACAAGCAAGTGCAATAAGTGCAATAAAGTTTAGATTAGGTCGGGTTAGGTTAGGTTGGGTCGGTTTAGGATAGGTCGGGTTAGGATACGTCGGGTTAGGTTAGGTTATTTCGGGTTATGTTAAGTTATGTCGGGTTATGTTAAGTTATGTCGGGTTAGGTTAGGTCGGGTTAGTTTAGGTCGGGTTAGGTTAGGTCGGGTTAAGTTAGGTCGGGTTAGGTTAGGTCGCATTTGGTTATGGCGGGTTAGGTTAGGTTAGGTCAGTGTTAGGTTCGGTCGTGTTAGGTTACGTCGGCTTAGGTTAGGTCGGGTTATGTCGGAATAGGTTAGGTTAGGTCGAGTTATACCAGCTTATGGTAATTAGGGACATTTAAGTTTTATCAGTCAACTTAATGGATAGGTCGGGTTAGGAGTTCGGGTTAGTTTAGGTCGGGTTATGTTAGGTCGAGTTACATAAGGTCGGGTTAGGTTAGGTCGGGTTAGGTTAGGTCGGTTTAGGTTAGGTCGGGTTAGGTTAGGTCGGGTTTAGTTATGTCGTGTTAGGTTATCTTATGACAGTGTTAGGTTAGGTCGTGTCAGGTTAGGCGGGTTAGGTTGGGTTTGGTTAGGTCGGGTTATGTTAGGTCGGGTTAGGTCGGGTTAGTCCAGCTTATGTTAATTATGAATTTATAAATTTTATTAGTCAATATAACAAATGTTAAAGGAAATCAGTGCAGTGTAACTTTGTGCAAAACAGTGAAACTCAATGATATAAAGTGCAAAATAGTGCAAGAAAGTGCAATATAGTAAAGGAAATGCAACATAGTGCAAGAAAGCACATCTTAGTACAGGAAAAAGCAACATAGTAAAAGAAAGTGCAACATAAAGAAAGAAAATGCAACTTATGACAAGATAGTGCAACTTAGTACAAGAAAGAGTAACTAAGTGCAAGAAAGTGCCACATAGTGCAACAAAGTGCAACTTAGTACATGAAAGTGCAACTTTGTGCAAGAAAACGCAACTCAGTGCAAGAAAGTGCAACTTAGTGCAAGAAAGTGCAACTTAGTGCAAGAAAGTTCAACTAAGTGCAATAAAGTGCAAGTTGGTGCAAGAAAGTGCAGCCTAGTGCATGAAAAAGCAACTTAGTGCAACAAAGTGCAAGCAAGTGCATTAAGTGCTAAAAGTTAAGCTTAGGTTGGGTTGGGTTAGGTCAGGTCGGAATAGGTTAGGTCGGGTATGGTTATGTCGGGTTAGGTTAGGTTATGTTAGGTCTGTTTTAGGTTAAGTCGTGTTAGGTTAGGTCGTGTTAGGTTAGGTTAAGTCGGGTTAGGTCGGGTTAAGTTAGGTCGGGTTAGGTTAGGTTGGGTTAGGTTAGGTCGGGTTAGCTTATTTCGGGTTAGGTTGAGTTTGGTTAGGTTAGGTCGGGTTAGGTTAGGTCGTGTTTGGTTAGTTCGGGTTAGGTTAGGTCGGGTTAGGTTAAGTCGGGTTAGGTTAGGTTGGGTTAGGTTAGGTTTGTGGTAGGTTAGGTCATTGTTAGGTGGTCGTGTTAGGTTAGGTCGGGTTAGGCCAGCTTATGTTAATTAGGGATATTTAAGTTTTATTAGTCAATTGAATGCATGTTAAAGGAAATCAGTGCAAGTGCAACTTTGTGCAAAACATGGAAACTCAGTGCTATAAAGTGCAACATAGTGCAAGAAAGTTTAATAAAGTGCAAGAAAATGCAACACAGTGGAAGAAAGTGCATCGTAGAGCAAGAAAGTGCAACAAATAGCAAGAAAGTTCAACATAGTGCTAGGAAATCAACATAGTGCAAGAAAGCACATCATAGTGCAAGCAAATGCAACATATTAAAGCAAAGTGCAACATAGTGCAAGAAAATGCAACTGAGTGCAAGATAATGCAACTTAGTGCAAGAAAGAGTAATTAAGTGCATGAAATTGCCACATAGTGCAAGAAAGCGTAACTAAGTTCATGAAATTGCCACATAGAGCAAGAAAGAGTAACTAAGTGCATGAAAGTGCAACTTAGTGCACGAAATTCAACGTCGTGCAAGTAAGGGCAACTAAGTGCAAAAATGTGCAATTTAGTGCAAAAAGTGCAACTTAGTGCAAGAATGTGCAACTTAGTGCAAGAAAGTGATACTTAGTGCAACAAAGTGCAAGCAAGTGCAAAAGTGCAATTAAGTTGAGGTTATGTCGGGTCAGGTTAGGTCAGGTCGGGTTAGGTTAGTCGGATTAGTTTAGGTCGTGTTTGGTTATGTCGGGTTAGGTAAAGTTGGGTTAGGTTAGGTCAGTGTTAGGTTAAGTCGTGTTAGGTTAAGTCGGGTTAGGTTAGGTTGGGTTAGGCTAGGTCAGTGTTAGGCTAGGTCAGTGTTGGGTTAGGTCGTGTTAGGTTAGGTCGGGTTAGGCGGGTTAGACCTGTTTATGTTAATTAGGGATATTTAAGTTATATTAGTCAATTTAATGCATGTTAAAGGAAATCAGTGCAAGTGCAACTTTGTGCAAAAAAAAGGTAAACTCATGGCTATACAGTGCAACATAATGCAAGGAAGATTAATAAAGAGCAAGAAAATGCAACATTGTGGCAGAAAGTGCAACATTGTGCGAGAATGTGCAACAAAGTGCAAGAAAGTGCAATATAGTGCAAGGAAATGCAACATAGTAAAAGAAAGTGAAACATAGTACAAGAAAATGTAACTTATTGCAAGAAAATGCAACTTAGTGCAAAATAGTGAAACTTAGTACATGAAAGAGTAACTAATTGCAAGAAAGTGCCACATAGAGCAACAAAGGGCATCTTAGTTCATGAAAGTGCATCTAGGTGCAAGAAAGCGCAACTAAGTGCAAGAAAGAGCAACTTACTGCAAGAAAGTCCAACTTAGTGCAAGAAAAAGCAACTTAGTGCAAGAAAGTGCAACTTTGTGCAAGAAATTGCAACTTAGTGCTAGAAAGTGCAACTAAGTGCAAGAAAGTGAAACTTAGTGCGACAAAGTGAGCAAGTGCATTAAGTGCAATAAAATTTAGGTTAGGTCGGGTTAGGTTAGTTTGGGTCGGGTTAGGTTAGGTCGGGTTAGGTTATGTTGGGTTAGGTTAGGTCGGGTTAGCTTATGTCGGGTTAGGTAGGGTTTGGTTAGGTTAGGTTGGGTTTGGTTAGTTTAGGTTGGGTTTGGTTAGGTTAGGTCGGGTTCGGTTAAATCGGGTTAGGTCAGTTCGAGTTTGGTTACGTCGGGTTAGGTTAGGTTAGGTCAGTGTTATTTAAGTGATGTTAGGTTAGGTCGCGTTTTGGTTATTGTCGGGTTAGTTTCGGTTTGGTTAGGTTATTTTGGGTCAGGTTCGGTCAGTGTTAGGTAAGGTCTTGTTAGGTTAGGTCAAGTTAAGTTAGGTTAGGTAGGGTTATGTCGGGTTAGGTTAGGTCGGGTTATACCAGCTTATGTTAATTAGGGATATTTAAGTTTCATTAGTCAACTTAATGGGTAGGTCGTGTTAGGTTACGTCGGGTTAGGTTAGGTAGGGTTAGGTTAGGTTGGGTTAGGTTAAGTCGGGTTATGTTAGGTCGGGTTACGTTGGGGTTGGTTAGATTATGTCGGGTTCGGTTAGGTCGGGTTAGGTTAGGTCGGGTTAGGTTAGGTCGGGTTAGGTTAGGTCGGGTTAGGTTAGGTCGGGTTAGGTTAGGTCGGGTTAGGTTAGGTCGGGTTAGGTTAGGTCGGGTTTGGTTATGTTGGGTTAGGTTAGGGTAGGTCAGTGTTAGTTAAGTCGTGTTAGGTTAGGTCGCGTTTGGTTATGGTGGGTAAGGTTAGGTTGGGTTAGGTTATGTTAGTGTAAGTTTAGATCATGTTAGGTTAGGTCGGGTTAGGTTAGGACGGGTTAGGTAAGGTCGGGTTTGGTTATGTCGGGTTAGGTTATGTGGGAATAGGTTTGGTTAGGTTAGGTGGGGTTAGGGTATGTCGAATTTGGTTATGTCGGGTTAGGTTAGGGTAGGTCGGGTTATGTCGGGTTTGTTTAGGTTAGTTCGGGTTATGTCGGGTTAGGTTATGTTATGTCGGGTAGAACCAGCTTATGTTAATTAGGGATATTTAAGTTTTATTAGTCAACTTAATGGATAGGTCGGGTAAGGAGGTCGGGTTTGTTTAAGTTGTGTTAATTTAGGTCGGGTTAGGTTAGGTCGGGTTAGGTTAGGTGGGGTTAGGTTAGGTGGGGTTAGGTTAGGTCGGGTTAGGTTGGGTTTGGGCAGGTTAGGTCGGGTTAGGTTAGGTCGGGTATGGTTATGTCGGGTTAGGTTATGTTAGGTCAGTGTTAGGTTAGGTCGTGTTAGGTTAGGTCGTGTTAGGTTAGGTCGTTCTAGGTTAGTTCGTGTTATGTTAGGTCGGGTTAGTTTAGGTTAGGTTAGATTAGCTCGGGTATGCCATTTTATGTTAAATAGGGATATTTAAGATTTATTAGTCAACTAAATGAATAAAAAGGGTTAGGTTAGGCCGGGTTAGGTTAGGTCGGGTTAGGTTATGTCGGGTTAGGTTAGGTCGGGTTAGGTTAGGTCGGGTTAGGTTAGATCGGTTTAGGTTTTGTCGGGTTACGTTGGTTTTGGTTAGGTTAGGTCGGGTTAGGTTAGTTCGTGTAAGGTTAGGTCGGGTTAGGTTAATTCTGGTTAGGTTAGGTTGGGTTAGGTTAGGTTGGGTTAGGTTAGGTTGGGTTAGGTTAGATTAGAGTTAAGTTAGGTCGTGTTAGGTTAGGTCGGATTTGTGTTAGGTTAGGTTAGGTCAGGTAATGTCGAGTTAGTCCAGCTTATAATAATTAGGGATATCTAAGTTTAATTAGTCAATTTAATGCATGTTACAGAAATCAGTGCAAGTGCAACTTTGTGCAAAACTATAAAATTTAATGCTATAAAGTGCCACATAGTGCTAGAAAGTGCAACAAATAGCAAGAAAGTGCAACATAGTGCAAGGAAATGCAACATAGTACAAGAAAGCACATCACATTGCAAGCAAATGCAACGTATTAGATGAAAGTGCAACATAGTGCTAGAAAATGCAACTTAGTTCAAATTTAATGCAACTTAGTGCAAGAAAGAGTAACTTAGTGCAGTAAATTACCACATTGTGCAAGAAAGAGTAACTAAGTGTATGAAAGTGCAACTTAGTGCATGAAAGTGCAACTTGGTGCAAGAAAGTGCAACTTAGTGCAAAAAAAGTCAAATTTAGTGCAAGAAAGTGCAACTTAGTGCAAGAAACTGCAACTTTGTGCAAGAAAGTGCAACTAAATGCAAGAAAGTGCAACTAAGTGCAAGAAATTGCAACTTAGTGCAAGAAAGTGCAACATAGTGCAAGAAAGTGCAACTTAGTGCAACTTAGTGCAACAAAGTGCAAGCAAGTGCAATAAGTGCAACAAAGTGCAAGCAAGTGCAATAAGTGCAATAAAGATTAGGTTAGGTCGGAATAGGTTAGGTTGGGTCGGGTTAGGTTAGGTCGGGTTAGATTAGGTCGGGTTAGGTTAGGTCGGGTTAGGTTAGGTCGGGTTAGGTTAGGTTGGGTTAGGTTACATCAGTGTTCGGTTAGGTCGTGTTAAGTTAGGTCGGGTTAGGTCTGGTTAGGCCAGCTTATGTTCATTAAGAATTTTTAAGTTTTATTAGTCAATTTAAAGAATGTTAAAGTAAATCAGTGCAGTGTAACTTTGTGCAAAAGAATGAAACTCAATGATATAATGTGCAACATAGTGCACGAAAGTTTAATAAGTGCAAGCAAATGCAACATAGTGGAAGAAAGTGCAACATAATGCAAGAAAGTGCAACATAGTGCAACAAAATTGCTTATTGCAAGGAAATGCAACGAAGTGCAAGAAAGCCCATCATAGTGTAAGCAACTGCAACATATTAAATAAGTTCAACATAGTGCAAGAAAATGCAACTTAGTGGAAAATAATGCAACTTAGTGCAAGAAAGAGTAACTAAGTGCAGAAAACAGCCACATTGTGCAAGAAAGAGTAACTAAGTGCATGAAAGGGCAACTTAGTGCACGAAAGTGCTACTTGGTGCAAGAAATTCCAAAAGAGTGCAGTTTAGTGCAAGATAGTGCAACTTAGTGCAAGAAGGTGCACTTAGTGCAATAAAGTGCAACTTAGTGCAAGTAAGTGCAACTTAGTGCAAGAAAGTGCAACTTAGTGCAAGAAAGTGCAACTTAGTGCAAGAAAGTGCAACTTAATGCAAGAAAGTGCTTCTTAGTGCAAGAAAGTGCGAGAAAGTGCAAGCAAGTGCAATAAGTGCAATAAAGTTTGGGTTAGGTCGGATTAGGTTAGGTTGGGTCGGGTTAGGTTAGGTCGGGTTAGGTTAGGTAATTTCGGGTTAGGTTAAGTCAGGTCGGGTTATGGTAGGTCGGGTTAGGTTAGGTCGTGTTAGGTTAGGTCACAGTTGGTTATGGCAGGTTAGGTTAGGTCAGTGATAGGTTAGATCGTGTTAGGTTAGGTCGGGTTAGGTTAGGTCGGGTTATGTCGGTTTAGGTTAGGTTGGGTTATGTTAGGTCGGGTTAGGTTAGGTCGGGTTTGGTTATGTCGGGTTAGGTTAGGTTGGGTTAGGTTAGGTCAGTGTTAAGTTATGTCGTGTTAGGTTAGGACGTGTTAGGTTAGGTCGTGTTAGGTTAGGTCGGGGTAGGTTAGGTCGGGTTAGGTTAGGTTAGGTCGGCTTAGGTCGGATCAGGCTAGGTTAGGTAAGTTCGGGTTATTCTAGCTTATGTTAATTAGGGATATTTAAGATTTATTTGTCAACTTAATGGATAGTTCGTGTTAGGTTTGGTCGGGTTAAGTTAAGTCGGTTTAACATAAGTAGGGTTAGGTTGGGTTTGGTTAGGTTAGGTTGGGTTAGGTTATGTCGTGTTAGTTAAGTTCGTGTTAGGTTAGGTCGGGTTAGGTTAAGTCGGGTAAGGTTAGGTCCGTGTTAGGTTATGTCGAGTTAGGTTAGGTCGGGTAGGGTTAGGTTAGGTTAGGTCGGGTTAGATTGGGGTAGTCCATTTTATGGTAATTAGGGACATTTAATTTTTTTCAGTCAATTTAATGCATGTTAAAGGAAATCAGTGCAGGCACAACTTTGTGCAAAACAGTGAAATGCAATGCTATAAAGTGTGAAGATAGAGCAAGAAAGTTTAATAAAGTGCAATAAAATCCAACATATTAGAATGAAATATCCCATAGTACTAGAAAATGCAACAAAGTGCAACAAAGTGCAAGTAAGGGGAATATAGTGCACGAAAATGCAACATACTGCAAGAAAGCACATCATAGTCCAAGCAAATGCAACATAGTAAAAGAAAGTGCAACATAGTAAAGGAAGTGCAACATAGTGCAAGAAAATGATACATAGTGCAAGATAGTGCAACTTAGTGCAAGAAAGATTAACTAAGTGCAAGAAAGTGCCACATAGTGCAACAAAGTGCAACATAGTGCATGAAATCTCAACTTAGTGCAAGATAGTGCAACTTAGTGCAAGAAAGTGCAATTATGTGCAAGAAAGTACAACTTGGTGAAATAAAGTGCAACTTAGTGCATGAAAGTGCAACAAAGTGCAAGCAAGTGCAATAAGTGCAATAAAGTTTAGGTTAGGTTGGGTCGGGTTAGGTTAGGTCGGGTTAAGTTAGGTCGGGTTTAGTTATGTCGGGTTAGGTTGGGTTTGGTTTGGTCGGATTACGTTAGTTCGGGTTAGATTAGGTCGGGTTATGTTAAGTCGGGTAGGGCTAGGTTAATTTATGTTAGGTCAGTGTTAGGTTAGGTAAGTGTTAATTTGGTCGTGTTAGGGTAGGTCGGGTTAGGTTTGGTTAGGTCGGGTTAGGTCAGTTTAGGCCAGCTTATGTTAATTGGGGATATTTAAGATTTATTTATCAATTTAATGAATGTTAAAGGAAATCAGTGCAAGTGCATTTTTGTGCAAAACACTAAGACTTAATGCCATGAAGTGCAACATAGTGCAAGAAGTGAAACATAGTGCAAGAAAGTTAAAAAAAGTGCAAGAAAATTTAACATAGTGGAAGAAAGTGCAACCTTGTGCAATAAAGTGCAACATAGTGCAAGAAAGTACAGCATAGTGCAAGAAATTGCATCATAGTGCAAGAAATTGCAACATAGTGCAATTAAGTGCAACATATTGCAATAAAGTGCAATAAAGTGCAACATAGTGCAAGAAAGTGCAACTTAGTGCAAGAAAGTGGAACTTATTGCAAGAAAGTGTAACTAAGAAAAGTAAGTGCAATTTAGTGCAAGAAAGCGCAACTTAGTTAAATTTAGTGCAAGAAAGTGCAACTTAGTGCAATAAATTGCAACTTAGTAAAACTTAGTGCAATAAATGCAACAAAGTTTAGTTTAGGTCGGATTAGTTTAGGTCAAGTTTGGTCGGGTTAGGTTAAGTTAGGTCGGGTTAGGATAGGTAAGGTCGGGTTAGGTTAGTTCGGGTTAGGTAAGGTTAGGTCAGGTTAGGTAAGGTCGGGTTAGGTTAGGTCGGGTTAGGTTAGGTCGGGTAAGGTAAGGTCGGGTTTGGTTAGGTCAGGTTAGGCAAGGTCGTGTTAGGTTAGGTCGTGTTAGGACAGGTCGGGTTAGTATAGTTTAGGTTAGATTAGGTCGGGTTAGGAAATTTTATGTTAATTAGGGATATTTAGGATTTATTAGTCAACTAAATGGAAAGAAAGTGTTATGTTAGACCGGGATAAGTTAAGTCGGGTTAGGTTATGTCGTGTTAGGTTATGTCGGGTTAGGTCGGGTTACATTAGGTCGGGTTAGGTTAGTTGAGTTTAGGTTAGTTCGGGTAAGGTTATGTCGGTTTAGGTTAATTCTGGTTAGGTTGGGTTAGGTTAGATCAGACTAACGTTAGGTAGTGTTAGTTTATGTCGGATTTTAGGTTAGGTTAGGTCGGGTTAGGTCGGGTTAGGCCAGCTTATGTTAATTAGGGATATTTAAGTTTTGTTAGTCAATTTAATGCATGTTAAAGAAATCAGTGCAAGTGCAACTTTGTGCAAAACTGTAAAATTCAATGCATTAAAGTGCAACATAGTGCAAGAAAGTGCAACATAGTGCAAGAAAGTTTAATAAAGTCCAAGAAATCTCAACATAGTGGAAGAATGTGCCACATAGTGCTTAAAAGTGCAACAAATAGAAAAAAGGGCAATATAGTGCAAGAAAATGCAACATAGTGGAAGAAAGCACATCATAGTGCAAGCAAATGCAACGTATTAAAAGAAAGTGCAACATTGTGCAAGAAAATGCAACTTAGTGCAAGATAATGCAACTTAGTGCAAGAAAGTGCAACATATTGCAAGAAAGTGCAACTTAGTGCAAGAAAGTGCAACACTGTGCAACAAAGTGCAAGCAAGTGCAATAAATGCAACAAAGTGCAAGCAAGTGCAATAAAGTGCAAGCAAGTGCAATAAGTGCAATAAAGTTTAGGTTAGGTCGGATTAGGTTAGGTTGCGTCGGGTTAGGTTAGGTCGAGTTAGGTTAGGTTATTTCGGGTTAGGTTAAGTCAGGTCGGGTTAGGTTAGGTCGGAATAGGTTAGGTCGTGTTAGGTTAGGTCGCATTTGGTTATGGCAGGTTAGGTTAGGTCAGTTATAGGTTAGTTCGTGTTAGGTTAGGTCGGGTTAGGTTAGGTTAGGTTGGGTTATGTCGGGTTAGGTTAGGTTGGGTTATGTCGGGTTAGGTTAGGTTGGGTTATTTTAGGTCGGGTAAGGTTAGGTCGGGTTTGGTTATTTCGGGTTAGGTTATGTTAGGTCAGTGTTACGTTAGTTCATGTTAGATTAGGTCGGGTTAGGTTAGGTCGTGTTAGGTTAGATCGTGTTAGGTCGAGTTAGGTTAGTTCGGGTAGGTTAGGTCACGTTAGGTTAGGTTAGGTTAGGTCGGCTTAGGTCGGATCAGGCTAGGTTAGGTTAGGTTAGGTCGAATTATTCTAGCTTATGTTAATTAGGGATATTTAAGTTTTATTTGTCAACTTAATGGATAGTTCGTGTTAGGTTTGGTCGGGTTAAGTTAGGTCGGTTTAACTTATGTCGGGTTAGGTTGGGTTTGGTTAGGTTAAGTTGCATTAGGTCAGTGTTAGGTTATGTCGTGTTAGGTTAGGTCGGGTAAGGTTAGGTTAGGTTAAGTCGGGTTAGATCGGGTTAGTCTATTTTATTGTAATTAGGGACATTTAAGTTTTTTTAGTCAATTTAATGCATGTTGAAGGAAATCAGTGCAGGCACAACTTTGTGCAAAACAGTGTAATGCAATGCTATAAAGTGCAAGATAGAGCAAGAAAGTTTAATAAAGTGCAATAAAATCCAACATATTGGAATAAAATATCCCATAGTGCTAGAAAATGCAACAAAGTGCAACAAAGTGCAAGTAAGGGGAATATAGTGCACGGAAATGCAACATACTGCAAGAAAGCACATCATAGTCCAAGCAAATGCAACAAAGTAAAAGAAAGTGCAACATAGTAAAAGAAAGTGCAACATAGTGCAAGAAAATGATACATAGTGCAAGATAGTGCAACTTAGTGCAAGAAAGATTAACTAAGTGCAAGAAAGTGCCACATAGTGCAACAAAGTGCAACTTAGTGCATGAAATCTCAACTTAGTGCAAGATAGTGCAACTTAGTGCAAGAAAGTGCAATTATGTGCAAGAAAGTACAACTTGGTGAAACAAAGTGCAACTTAGTGCATGAAAGTGCTACAAAGTGCCAGCAAGTGCAATAAGTGCAATAAAGTTTAGGTAAGGTCGGATTAGGTTAGGTTGGGTCGGGTTAGGTTATGTCGGGTTAAGTTAGGTCGGGTTTAGTTATGTCGGGTTAGGTTAGGTTGAGTTAGGTGAGATTGGGTTAGGTAATGTCAGTGTTAGGTTAGGTCACGTTAGGTTAGGTATGGTTAGGTTAGGTTAGGTCGGGTTATGTCGGGTTGGGTTAGGTTAGGTCGGGTTATACCAGCTTATGTTAATTAGGGATATTTAAGTTTTATTAGTCAACTTGATGGGTAGGTCGTCGTAAGGACGTCGGGTTAGGTTAGGTCGGTTTATGTTAGGTAGGATTAGGTTAGGTCGGGTTAGGTAAGGTCAGGTTAGGTTAGGTCGGGTAAGGTTGAGTTTGGTTAGGTTAGGACGGGTTAGGTTAGGTCGGGTTTGGTTAGGTAGGGTCAGGTTAGGTCAGTGTTAGGTTAGGTCGTGTTAGGTTAGGTCGGGTTAGGTTGGGTTTGGTTATGTCGGGTTAGGTTGCGTTTGGTTTGGTCGGGTTAGGTTAGTTCGGGTTAGATTAGTTCGGGTTATGTTAAGTAGGGTAGGGTTAGGTTGGGTTATGTTAGGTCAATGTTAGGTTAGGTAAGTGTTAATTAGGTCGTGTTAGGTTAGTTCGGGTTAGGTTTGGTTAGGTCGGGTTAGGTCGGGTTAGCCCAGCTTATGTTAATTAGCGATATTTATGTTTTGTTAGTCAATTTAATGCATGTTAAAGAAATCAGTGCAAGTGCAACTTTGTGCAAAACTGTAAAATTGAATGCTATAAAGTGCAACATAGTGAAAGAAAGTGCAACAAAGTGCAAGAAAGTTTAATAAAGTCCAAGAAATCTCAACATATTGGAAGAATGTGCCACATAGTGCTTAAAAGTGCAACAAATAGCAAGAAAGTGCAATATAGTGCAAGGAAATGCAACATAGTGGAAGAAAGCACATCATAGTCCAAGCAAATGCAACATTTTAAAAGAAAGTGCAACATTGTGCAAGAAAATGCAACTTAGTGCAAGATAATGCAACTTAGTGCAAGAAAGTGCAACATAGTGCAAGAAAGTGCAACTTAGTGTAACAAAGTGCAAGCAAGTGCAATAAGTTCAACAAAGTGCAAGCAAGTGCAATAAGTGCAATAAAGTTTAGGTTAGGTCGAAATAGGTTAGGTTGGGTCGGGTTAGGTTAGGTCGGGTTAGGTAAGGTCGGGTTAGGTTAGGTCGGGTTAGGTTAGGTCGGGTTAGGTGAGGTCGTGTTAAGTTAGTTCGGGTTAGGTCGGGTTAGGCCAGCTTATGTTCATTAGGGATTTTTAAGTTTTATTAGTCAATTTAAAGAATGTTAATGGAAATCAGTGTAGTGTAACTTTGTGCAAAAGAGTGAAACTCAATGATATAAAGTGCAATATAGTGCAAGAAAGTTTAATAAGTGCAAGCAAATGCAACATAGTGGAAGAAAGTGCAACATAACGCAAGAAAGTGCAACATAGTGCAACAAAATTGCAACAAAGTGCAATATAGTGCAAGGAAATGCAACATAGTGCAAGAAAGCCCATCATAGTGCAAGCAACTGCAACATATTTAATAAGTTCAACATAGCGCAAGAAAATGCAACTTAGTGCAAAATAATGCAACTTAGTGCAAGAAGGTGCAACTTAGTGCAAGAAAGTGCAACTTAGTGCAAGAAAGTGCAACTTAGTGCAAGAAAGTGCAACTTAGTGCAAGAAAGTGCAACTTAGTGCAAGAAAGTGCAACTTAGTGCAAGAAAGTGCAACTTAGTGCAAGAAAGTGCAACATTGTGCAACAAAGTGCAAGCAAGTGCAATAAGTGCAACAAAGTGCGAGCAAGTGCAATAAGTGCAATAAAGTGCAAGCAAGTGCAATAAGTGCAATAAAGTTTAGGTTAGGTCGGATTAGGTTAGGTTGGGTCGGGTTAGGTTAGGTCGAGTTAGGTTAGGTTATTTCGGGTTAGGTTAAGTCAGGTCGGGTTAGGTTAGGTCGGAATAGGTTAGGTCGTGTTAGGTTAGGTCGCATTTGGTTATTGCAGGTTAGGTTAGGTTAGGTCAGTTATAGGTTAGGTCGTGTTAGGTTAGGTCGGGTTAGGTTAGGTTAGGTTGGGTTATGTCGGGTTAGGTTAGGTTGGGTTATTTTAGGTAGGGTTAGGTTAGGTTGGGTTTGGTTATTTCGGGTTAGGTTATGTTAGGTCAGTGTTAGGTTAGTTCATGTTAGATTAGGTCGGGTTAGGTTAGGTCGTGTTAGGTGGGGTTAGGTTAGTTCGGGTAGGTTAGGTCGCGTTAGGTTAGGTTAGGTCGGCTTAGGTCGGATCAGGCTAGGTTAGGTTTTGTTAGGTTGGGTTATTCTACCTTATGTTAATTAGGGATATTTAAGTTTTATTTGTCAACTTAATGGATAGTTTGTGTTAGGTTTGGTCGGGTTAAGTTAGGTCGGTTTAACTTATGTCGGGTTAGGTTGGGTTTGGTTAGGTTAAGTTGCGTTAGGTCAGTGTTAGGTTATGTCGTGTTAGGTTAGGTCGGGTAAGGTTAGGTTAGGTTAAGTCGGGTTAGATCGGGTTAGTCCATTTTATGGTAATTAGGGACATTTAAGTTTTTTTAGTCAATTTAATGCATGTTGAAGGAAATCAGTGCCGGCACAACTTTGTGCAAAACAGTGAAATGCAATGCTATAAAGTGCAAGATAGAGCAAGAAAGTTTAATAAAGTGCAATAAAATCCAACATATTGGAATAAAATGCCCCATAGTGCTAGAAAAAGCAACAAAGTGCAACAAAGTGCAAGTAAGGGGAATATAGTGCACGAAAATGCAACATACTGCAAGATAGCACATCATAGTCCAAGCAAATGCAACATAGTAAAGGAAAGTGCAACATAGTGCAAGAAAATGATACATAGTGCAAGATAGTGCAACTTAGTGCAAGAAAGTGCAACTTAGTGCAAGAAAGTGTAGCTAAGAAAAGTAAGTGCAATTTAGTGCAAGAAAGTGCATCTTAGTAAAACTTAGTGCAAGAAAGTGCAACTTAGTGCAATAAATTGCAACTTAGTAAGACTTAGTGCGATAAGTGCAACAAAGTTTAGTTTAGGTCGGATTAGTTTAGGTCAGGTTTTGTCGGGTTAGGTTAAGTTAGGTCGGGTTACGATAGGTAAGGTCGGGTTAGGTTAGTTCGGGTTAGGTAAGGTTAGGTCGGGTTAGGTAATGTCGGGTTAGGATAGTTCGGCTTAGGTTAGGTCGAGTTAGGTAAGTTCGGGTTAGGTTAGGTCGAGTTAGGCAAGGTTGTGTTAGGTTAGGTCGGGTTAATTTTTTGTTAGGTCGTGTTAGGTTAGGTCGGGTTAGTTTAGGTTAGGTCGGGTTATGTTAATTAGGGATATTTAAGTTTTATTAGTCAATTTAATGCATGTGTAAGGAAATCAGTGCAAGTGCTACTTTGTGCATAACTGTGATAATCAATGCTATAAAGTGCAACGTACTGCAAGAAAGTGCAATATAGAACAAGAAAGTTTAATAAAGTGCAAGGAAAGGCAACATAGTGGAAGTATGTGCAACATTGTGCAAGAAATTGCAAGAAAGTGCAATATAGTGCATAGAATTGCAACATACTGCAAGGAAATACAACATAGTGCAAGGAATTGCAACATAGTGCAAGGAAATGCAACATAGTGCAAGAAAGCACACCACAGTGCAAGCAAATGCAACATTGTAAAAGAAAGTGCAACAAAGTGCAAGAAAATGCAATTTAGTGCAAGATAGTGCAAGATAGTGCAACTTAGTACAAGAAAGAGTAATTTAATGCATGAAAGTGCAACTTAGTGCAAAAAAGTGCAACTTAGTGCAAGGAAGTGCAACTTAGTGCAAGAAAGTGCAACTTAGTGCAAGAAAGTGCAACCTTTTGCGAGAAAGTGCAACATAGTGCAAAAAGTGAAACATAGTGCAAAAAGAGCAACTGAAAGCAATAAAGTGAAACATAGTGCAAAAAAAGCAACTTAGTGCAATAAAGTGCAACTTAGTGCAAGAAAGTGCAACTTAGTGCAATAAAGTGCAACTTAGTGCAAGAATGTGCAACTTAGTTCATCAAAGTGCAACTTAGTGCAACAAAGTGCAACTTAGTGCAACAAAGTACAAGCAAGTGCAATAAATGCAATAAAGTTTAGGTTAGGTCGAGTTATGTTAGGTTGGGTCGGATTGGGTTAGGTCGGTTTAGATTAGGTTATTTCGGGTAAGGTTAGATCAGGTCGGGTTAGGTTAGGTCGGGTTAGGTTAGGTCAGGTTTGGTTGTGTCGGATTAGGTTAGGTTGGGTTATGTTAGGTCAGTGTTAAGTTAGGTCGTGTTAGGTTAGGTCGGGTTAGGTTAGGTCGGGTTATGTCGTGTTATGTTAGGTTAGGTTGGGTCGGGTTATGCCAGCTTATGTTAATTAGGGATATTTAAGTTAAATTAGTCAACTTAATGGATAGGTCGGGTTAGGTTAGTTCGGGTTAATTTAGGTCGGGTTAGGTTAGGTAGTGTTAGGTTAGTTCGGGTTAGGTTAGGTCGGGTTAGGTTAGGTCGGATTAGGTTGGGTTTGGTTAGGTTAGTTCGGGTTAGGTTAAGTTGGTTTAGGTTAGGTTGGGTTATGTTAGGTCAGTTTTAGGTTAGGTAGTGTTAGGTTAGGTCGGGTTAGGTTAGGTTAGGTCGGGTTAGGCCAGCTTATTTTAATTAGGGATATTTAAGTTTTGTTAGTCAATTTAGTGCATGCTAAAGGAAATCTGTGCAAGTTCAACTTTGTTCAAAACAGTAAAACTTAATGCCATAAAGTGCAACATAGTGCAACAAAGTGCAACATAGTGCAATGAAGTGCAACATAGTGCAAGAAAGTTTAACATAGTGCAAGAAAGTGCAACATAGTGCAAGAAAGTTTAATTAAGTGCAAGTAAATGCAAAATAGTGGAAGAATATTGCAATGTAGTGCAAGAAAGTGCAACATAGTGCAATAAAGTGCCACTTTGTGCAAGAAAGTGCAACTAATTGCAAGAATGTGCAACTTAGTTCAAGAAAGTGTAACTTAGTAAAGAAAGTGCAATTTAGTGCAAGAAAGTGCAACTTAGTGCAAGAAAGTGCAACTTAGTGCAACAAAGTACAATAAGTGCAATAAAGTTTAGTTTAGGTCGGATTAGTTTAGGTCAGGTTTGGTTGGGTTAGGTTAGGTTAGGTCGGGTTAGGTTAGGTTAGGTCGGGTTAGGTTAGGTTAGGGCGGTGTTAGTTTAGGTAGTCGGGTTAGGTTAGGTTGTGTTAGGTTAGTTCGGTTAAGGTTAGGTCGGATTAGGTTAGGTTAGGTCGGGTAAGGTTAGGTCGGTTTAGGTTAGGTCGGTCTAGGATAGGTCGGGCTAGGTTAGATCGGGTTAGGTTAGTTCGGGTTAGGTTTGGTTGCATTAGGGTATCTTATGTTAATTAGGTTAGGTCGGTTTAGGTTTGGTTGGGTTAGGTTATGTTTGGTTAATTTAGGTTGGGTTATGTTAGGGTATGTCGGGTTATGTTAGGTTAGGTTAGGTCGGGTTTGGTAATGTTTGGTCGTGATATGTTAAGTCGGGTTAGGGTAAGTAAGGGTTAGGTTTAGTAAGGGTTAGGTTAAGTAAGATTGGGCTAGGTTAGGTCGAGATAAGTTAGGTTAGGTTGGGTCAGGTGTTAGTCTAGCTTATGTTATTTAGGTACATTTAAGTTTTATTATTCAATTTAATGCATGCTGAAGGAACTTAGTGTAATAAAGTGCCATAAAGTGCAACTTAATGCTAGAAAGTGCAACTTGATGCAAGAATGTGCAACCTGCATTATTGCAAAATATGTTTAGGTTGAGATAGGTTATGTTGGGTTAGGTTAGGTTGGATTTCGGGTTAGGCTAGCCTACGTAAATTAGGTATATTTAAGTTTTATTAGTCAATTTAATGCATGCTGAAGGAACTTAGTGTAATAAAGTGTTATAAAGCGCAACTTAATGCAAGAAAGTGTAACTTAGTGCAATAAAGTGGATGTAAATGCAAGAAAGTGCAAGAATAAGCAAGAAAGTGAAACTTAGGTCAAAAGAGTACAACTTAGTGAAAAAAGTGCAACTTAGTGCAAGAAAGTGCAACTTAGATTAGTGCACAATATGTTTAGGTTGTGGTAGAATGGTTTGGGTTAGGTTAAGTTGCATTAAGTTAGGTCAGGTTAGGTTTGGTCGTTTTGGTTGAGTCTGTATCGATTAGGTTAAGCTTATGTTACTTTGGGTTTGGTTAGTTTTTGGTACAATAAAGTTAGTGCAACGTAGTGCAAGAAAGTGCAACCTTAATTAGCGCACAATATGTTTAGGTAGTGGTAGAATGGGTTTGATTAGGTTTGTTAGGTTAGGTTGCATTAAGTGAGGTTGGGTTAAGTTAGGTTGGGGTGGGGTAGGTAGAGATAGGAAGGGTTGTGGTAGGTTTAGTATCATTAGGTTATGTAGGGTAACGTTAGGTTGTGTTGGGTTAGGTTGGGTAATGTTATGTAGTGTTGGGGTAGTTTGGCTTAGGTTTTGCAGGATTAGGTTATGTTAGGTACAGTTAGGTTGGGGTAGGAGATCACATTCGTAGAAGAACAGGTCTGGACACTCGCCTATCAAACAATGTCTTTTGCTTGACCCCCTTGTTGTTTGACTGTAGTTCATCAAGTTACCGCGAATATTGTGTTTTATTGGCGCTTCAGTTAGGGCGGTCGGACTGAAACTCCGCGCATTTTTTTCGATTGTTAAATTTTTAAAGTAAACAAAGATTGCTAGAGCCTTTTCTTTAATTTGTGATCGAAGAAAGTATTTCATAAATTGGTAAAAAATACGTTTTGATAAATTGTTTATCTTAGCGGAAAAGATGTTCGGAAAAAATGTGCCCTTTTGCAGGAACAGGTCATACACACCAAAAGAAAGAAACTATGTCTAACAAACCTAGCCCCTAAGTTGCACCCTTTAAGAAGTATTATGTACACTTTGTGAAAATTACAATAGGAGGGTCCATTGTGGTTTCCCTCGCAATGAAATACGTGCCATATGTTGAAAAGAGATAGTCCACATCAAAACAAGACACGAATATCTGACAAACATGATCTGTAAAATGCACCTCGTAAAAGGTATGTACACTTTGTGAACATTACAATAGGAATGTATATATATATATATATATATATATATATATATATGTGTGTGTGTGTGTGTGTGTGTTTGTGTGTGTATGTATATATCCACTAGGCGTTATTTACATAATTTTTGTTACTTTACTGCTAAATTATAAGAACTGTCGTAATGGCCGTTTCCAAATTTTCAAGGAAACATTTGTACCCTCGAATCCCCACGGCCTTTCACAAATGATTCCTTTAGTTGATAGGTTGCATTTAAGGAGTTGTCTGCTTTAGAATTATTTTGGTTCTATAACGGTATACGATAAAGTTGGCAAATTACATTAAAATATTTCCATGTTGTTTAAGTATTGCTGCAGTTATACGTATAGAATAAATAAAACACGTCATATTTATTTTTATTTAATAAATATTAATTTGGTTAAATGAAATACAGGTCACATTTTTAACCTACAATTCTGTTCCAGAGAGTCAAAATTGTTAAGCACACATTTTGTAATGGATTGAAAAATTAATAGGTTTGTATTGTAGCAACAGGAACTCATTATTTAAAAATATTCATGACTTAAGTTTAACCTTGTAAAAGTTAGGCAAAATACAAAGATATTATGTTTAATAAAATCGTTGGCGTTTATGGACTAACCCTTCTGCTTCTCTGGCACACATATTTTACAACATAACTACGCAGTTATGTAAATATTAGTGCCAAAAATATTTTCTTGGCATTTGTATTTGTACTTCAATTTTTCTCCTTATTAATTACACATCAAAATATAAATAATGAGTCTAACAAGCAAATTACGAGTGAACTGTATAGTAAAACGGGTGCGGGATGAAGAAACCCATCAAGGGATGCGAACCACATAGCATTTGTCACGGGATGTGTGGAGGGGTGCATTGTCGTCCATTATTGGGCGGTTGTACAGAAAAAATTGCCGAAGTAAGGTTAGTGTAAGTTTTCACAGTCACGTAACCAGATTTTGTCGATCGCCAGAGGTTAGCTGTGTTTTGATCACGGTATAAAACGGCAGAGTCTGATCACTCGCTTTGTAAAGCTGGAAGGTAAACGTCGAAAAAAAAGTTCTTCACGAGATGGGCGCACAAGCGCTGCGTATTTTGTGCTCCTAAATTGATACATGAAATATTATGTTTTTACATACACAGGCGAAAAAATAAATATTGCGGGAATCAACATTAAGCCTACGTATTTCACACAATTTTGAATTTTTAACAAAATGCGACAAAAGTACGTAATGCATATTTAACTCGTTAACTTTACTTATGTTTTACATCCATGTAATATTAAATTATTTATAAAATAATAAATAATATAAAATTACACGTATATTATGTACTACTATACATACTCCTATTTGTTATATATTAAATACTTTACTAAATGCGACGAGGGCAGTATGTATGTATGTATGTATGTATGTATGTATATATATATATATATATATATATATATATATATATATATAATTGTGCGATTGTGTAGGAGAGAGGGTGTATGTGTATTCGTTTCGTGTTGTTTCGTCGCTATTTTTAACCTTGTAAGTTTTTTTATTTATAAACAACGGGCCTCAGTGAGCCAAAGGTTCTTGCAAAAGAGGCAATATGTACATTACAAATTTGCTGGCTAAGCCATGGGCATGAGTTGTACAATTGTATTCTATATTTACTTGATACTAATCTGAAATAAAAACTAACATTTACATATAACAACAAAAAAAGAAGGAAGAGAGTACAAAACCTAAATGGATTACGTACCCCTATGTGTACAAAACACTGTGTAAAATGAAGTCTCCTATTGTGCTGCATAAGTGTCATTCTTTAATAAATATGTTTACATAAATTTTTTAAATGTTAATAATATATAAACGTTTGCACCCAACTTATAAAATTTTCTGACTACTTGCAATCATTGTAGCGTTTTACAACTCGTGTGTACTAATTAGTGTATGCACAACTGTGATGTATAGTACCGGTATTAAATCTCAGGGTGTTTTGTTTGGTTATTTGTGTGGGTGGTATAAAGTGTGAGGTGTTAATCATGGTGACAACTGATTATAGGACACTCATAACTCTACTGTAAACTACTACCACACAAAACATAAATTCTGATAAGACACAGAAAATGAATCAGTTTCAAAATTTATTATAA
>PNEQ01096456.1:123752-162679 GCA_003012365.1 Medauroidea extradentata | reverse complement strand
CAATAAAGCAAATGTTGCATGTCTCTTTTTACAAATGTCACTATTCCTTGTTCTAGAATAGTTCCGTTCCGTTTGGACCAATAACTAGAGCCACGATTTTACGGTGAAAATATTATTGCAACATTTGGCTTCAATGCGTTACGTGCATATCTGCAGCTCTACTACATCGTCTGTGATTGGATGATTTTACTCTCACTTGCCTTGGCAAACTACTGACGTACGGAGTTACAGTAATCTTACTATGATTGGTGCAGTCAAACGAGAGACGTGTCTGAACAAAGACACGCAGACAATATCCTTGAAGCTAAGCTGCAGATGTGCACGTGAGACACTGAAACAAAGTGGGGCAAATTCGCGGCCCTGCCAACAACAAATAAAATTTATAATTAATTAAGACATTTTTATTTTAACACTGGTACGTTTTTGAGTGCAGCTCAAAAAATACTGTCTCTATCTGTGCAACTGTGCATTATAAATTTTATTATTTTTTTGCCTTTTTGGAATTCTAAGAATAAAAATGTCAAATATGCGATTATACCTAAAATTCTATTTACATTTCACTACAGTACAGACACTGCGATTTAACTGTAACTTATAATTACGCCTCAATGTGTGTGGAAAATTTTTTATAGCCATTATTTGCCCGACTGATTGCGACCAAACTATACATTACTAGTTCAGTTGCCATGTTTGTACTGTAGCACAAAATAGATAGAATGTGCGGTGTAGTAGCCGATTTAACATTTTTCTTCTCAGAGTTCCAAAAAATCGAAAAATAATCAAATTCAATATGGCAACTGAAACCTTGCCTTAACACTGTGGTCGTAGGGGTAGAAGAAGGTTAGATACATCCTGTGTGTAAACTTATAGGTAAAGTCAGGCACGCTTGTTCGGTTGTTGGTGTGCTACTAAACTTGCCCGAGTGAAGCAGGCTTGGCCAGTGTCCGGCCGACTTGCCTGTGGCTCGCAAACTAGAGTCTGCTCGTAAGAAACGACGCCATGCTTTGCCCTGGCGTAGGAAGCAACGCTACAAAGAACAAAACGTGCGTGTTTGGGCGTAGAAGAAACGGGAAGCAACTCTGAACAGGAATGCAACAGGAGAGTGGGACTTTATCGTTTCACGTGGCCAGCATTTCTCCCGAGAGGTACATACCCGCTGTTTCTTACAGAAGCCACGCCCATTGATGCTCCTCTCCGGATCGTTTGTTCGCTTGTAAAGTAACTGCTCAGTTTCTGCTTGCTTCCCACACCGTAAAAAAACCTTCTCGAAAAGTACGAAAAGTTTTTCATCCAAAGCCAATACAGGGCACTGACCATACTTCAGCTCGTACATAGAGCAACAGTTGAACTATGTAACTACATAAACTTGATAACTTCAACAACTTTTTTTTTGTTAGTTTTCAGTGCTTGTGTTCGTTTGTAACATTTTAAGGCCATGATAGGTAATTATTGCCACATTGTTGCAAGGGCTTAAAACGTTTTTAACGGAATACTTTGAAAAAGTTCATTACATACAGCAGTCACATATTGCACAGTTCTGTGTCGGCGTTTTCCAAAATATTCGCCGTTATTTCGCAAAAATCAAAAATTTTCCGTGATTTTAACATATTTTCACAACAAAATTGTGCCAATTTTAGTGCCGAAATCTGAAAAAAATTTTATGTTTATTGTAACGAAAACATAGTTAGGAATTTTGATATATTTGTGAATAAACCATGTAGGGATTCTTCCATACGACGGTTATGCTGCTTTAATTTTTTTTTAAATCAGTGTAAAACTAATGAGCACGACAATAATTCCTCTTTCTGTTGTTTGTTTCTCACTGGCTGAATTCCTTGCGGAATTGCATACGTTTCCCTTTGTTTGCCAATTGACAAAAAAATTATTTTGGCTTATTTAACTGTTTGTTTGTCTGCTTTTATCCTCTGGTTTTTGTGACACACCATTTGCTGCAATGGCGTTATGTGCATGTTCATCAATAATAATTATCTAGAGATGTTTTATTTTCTGCCAGCTGACTAGACTCCGAGTGCCTGTAGGCTCGTTTGACGTCTCCCGCTGGCCGATAGTGTCATGACTTGCCGCGGAGAATGCTTACACGGTAGAGAGGTCAGTCTCTGTAAAGACGTAACATACGTAAATGACAACACATAAAAGTTCGTGGCCAATTTAATTGCAGATTATACTCTGTTATGTGTAGGAAAGTGAAGTTTAGTCCGCTACCAAATGATAACGCAAATGTTTAATGTCTCTATTAATAAAAATTTGATGTATTCAAATGTTTCCTAAACATATGTACTAACGCTACCATTGATGTCTGGAAAATAATTCTGCAACATATATTTTCCTAACACTATTATACATAGGCGTGGTAAATTTACAAATAGTTTTTACAGTTCATTCTGCCTTTCTGCAAGCCCTAGGTTAAATGTAGGGACGAAGTTCGAAGTGTTCTAGGAGAAGCATGGATTGGCAATTTCTGTTTACTGCTCGACAAACCTAAGTGTAGCCCCGGGTAGGGGAGGTAAGAGCGCTAGTGTTTCTAGGTCACTGTGTGAAGGTGGTATAGAGGAATGTCTAGGAGCCCTCCCTGTACACTCCGTTCATATTGTAAGCGGCCATCTGTAGTACGTCTAATAGGCCTGTGCAATGATATACCTTGTGGATGAGCGGAGCAAAACGACACGACCTGGACAACAGCTAACTACGTACTGGTTGTCAATTTTCAGCTGACGAGACTCTGAGCACTGCTTGTCGCGACGGCCCGGTTACTTGTTTGCTATTGGCTGTGAGGATGTAGCGGGACAAATACGAGTAGGACGGCGTAGTGTGTGAAAGAGGGGGGCGGCTGTAGTTCACATATTTTCCGAGGACACACTTAGGTTTGTCCAGCAGTATACAGAATACTCGCTTACTTATGGAGCCATTTTACTGGGAGAGACAGGTACACTCAACACCCAGTAGCGTGTAGAGGCGACGGAAAAACTCTCCAGTAATAGGTCTCTGCACCGCAAAGTGTATAGTCGGATCTGATACGACCGCTTGCTTTGAAACACTCCCACGATTCACCACTGTTTATACTTAACGGCAAATTTGCTAAGGATCTCACGAACAACGTTCACTCGTAGGAGTTTACATATCAGATAGTTCTTATACGCTGAGTAACATAAAAAAAATTCCAGGAGGAATGAACAAACGGCAACTTCAGTTGTTTATAATTTCGACAAGCTTAACGCGACCCTAATAACGTATGCGTGCTATTTAATGTAAACGTTTTTAATAACACTTTGCTGGATAATTTATGTGACGATAACAAATGTATCGTAAAATTCTCGCGCACAATTTAAAGAAATATTTTTTATTGCGTCTCTACAATTAATTTCTCGCAAATTTTACATTTTCTTATTATTATAACTGATAAAAATTGCTTGACACGAAATTTCATACTTAATTACCAAAAATTCTAAACTAGTAGAACATTACGGGATGTCCTAGTAGTTTATATTTTGTATTCAACGTCTAGATTTTGATGTCTTTGAAAGTGTCTTGCAAAAGGGGTGAATGATTCTGGGAAATATTGGTGACATACATAACCGCAGTGCTATGTCGTCAATATTTCACAATATTATTCTGTTTCTTACTAACTTTAAAACAATTAACAACTTGTGACATTCTGTTTGTGTGTTGTACCTAACAGTGGCGAAGAGTACAGCTTGTAATGCTAAGCAGTAACTATACACACATCAAATTTGTCAGTGGAACGATAGGCTAGTAGGAGTAGGTACATAATAATGCAAGTAGCGTACAAATAGCAAGGAAATGACTTCTGCAGTAATACGCCTCGGGTTCCACAAAACCCCCTCAGTTGGGTGTGACCCGCAGCCGCATTAAGAAGAGTCCATCGCGGTGTCAAATATCCACCTTTGACGCGTGGGAACAGCGGAGCGATAAGAGAAAGAGTACAACGTTAGGCAGGAAGCATATCACCTCTATAACAACGCCCCAAATTGGCGGGCAAGGTTTCCGTTGTAGTTTATTTTCTATGGGACTCTAAGCGATGACCCTAATATTTTGTTTTTCGCTAGTATAAAGTAAAGACCAACGCATGCATCGCACTTCGCACTTTACGAATTCTGTTAATATTTTCGGAGTTACAACAGTCTAAAATGAAAACGTTTTTAACCATTCTGAGAGGCCCGAAAATCATGTTTCTAGAAGCGTGCTGTATTTTCGAAAACTTAGATGCATATTATCAAGTGTGTTTTCTTTTCGTAGATAAACATAATATGAATAAGTTATGTGGTTTCGCGTAAAAAAGAATACGCGTGACACGCAGCAACACCATGCATGTGCCAGCTGTTGGAGTGGAAAAATGTATTTTCGGATATTTAAGAGTTTTTCGGGGTTTTCAGGCCTCACATCAAAGTAAATGTGATGAAATGATGAAGCCATTGAAAAATCATTCCTGTAGACTATACTTTTGAGAAACAATTATAATCCGCAAACTTCCAGGAATTAGTAATGATTGTTCGTATTGGCGTGCGCGGCAGTTAATAATTGGCGGGACAAGTATGTCCAGTGACTGATATGCCGATTACGGCCTTAATCTGGGGAGGCGGGGGAGGGGGTGTCCCGGGGTATTTTCCGAGGTGCAAAATGGAGACTGATATGTTTTCATGAAATCATGCACCGTGAGTAGGAATAATAATATTGTAACTAAATAATGTGTTTATAATTTCCTATGGGAGAACAACTTCCCAAAAATATTTTTGGGGGGACGTGTACCCTCCGTGTACCCACCCCGCCATACATGCCCATTATTGTACATTGGCCCAAGCGATTTCTCTAATCGTAGCAAGTTTATAATAACGTTTCTCTGGAATTCGGCAGTTAGTTCGCCATTATACAATGTTGAAAGATAAGCCAGTATTTTCATTAAATTGTATATACGTATTAAAATTATTACACTTGTAAAGTTACAGTTTTATGAATGAAGTTTTTACATATACTTAATTGAATCAGGAATTTACAAGAGGTACCAAGTCCACTTTTTGATAAAATTCAGATTACGTGAGATTTCGACTCTCCAAAGCGTTCTATTGACTGCCAGCAACAAAAGAAACCATGTCCTATACAAGAAATACGTTAAACAGACTAGTAAATGTTTGTAAAACTTGCAATATGTAACAAGTCATGGACTTTGAACATTTTATTAATGACAAATTATATGGACATTATAAGGGCATTGTGATGCTCTACTTTAAACAGTGCTGTTAGTATCCGTTCGTTTACAAACCTGATTTGAAAGGAGTTGTTGAAATACATAAATAGCTTCATACCTCTAATCTTCAGCTCCCAGAACAGTTGAGACCCGTTGTAATGCTTACAGAAATGGAACTGTACCAATTAATAAATCAAAACTTAAGACATTCGCGGTATGTTGCAGTTCATGATGAAGCGGTCCCATTCTACGATAATATACTACATTGGCGGCCTGTCGCAGAAAGTAAACATGTCCATGAATGTGCCAACAGTGCATTATTTTGTTCATATCTTACATGATTTTCTTCGAAGAACTGTTTCCATGTTGTTCAGTAGTTTTTTCCACTAGAATATACCAAGGTTACAATAATTTACACCCAGAACATTACGCTTTACCTGATAGTGCAATACATAATATTGCTTTACGGGCATAAAGTACCAGTTGGTGGTGTGTTTGCAATACATATATCCTGTTTTATATTATCAGTTTTTTACTAAAATATACCAACATTGCCCTAATATCTGTTCAAGATATTATGTTTCGCGTGCCATTGTTAGAATGAATGTTACTTGATTTGCAAAAGACCAAGTTCACTAACTTTATTAATTTATAAAAAATAAAATCAAAAGCGTATCTACGTGAATTATGATTCATAGTATTCCACACACACTATACTTTCAAGTTATCCATTATTGATAAACTGTTTCATTCCCTGATCCACAATGATATTTTTTTTTTGTTGTTTCCCAACAATTTTCTCGCTTGGACTTGGAACATTTTACAAATTCCTGATTAAATTGGGTTCCCACTGGCTACAGTAGACTGATTATGAAATTTACACAGTGCTGTAGGCATGCATTGTGTTGTGTGCACGAATATAAAATTCTGAGTCTGTCTACAGAGGCTAGTACTTTTCGCATAGGCAAAACACGTGGTTAAGGGTGTTAAAGTGCAAATATTACTTCTGAGTTTTAAGGAATCTTCATAGAAAATTAATAAAGCCCCGAAACCAACAAGAAAACAATTTTCGTATACTTTTAAACATAGTTATGAACACTTTCATCATAAAAATTGTGCAATACAAATTTAAAAAAAATAGTAGTGACACGGTATGCATTTTCGCAAGTGTTTTTAAGTCATAGCAGATTCATTAAACGATTTCTCTAGGATCGGACAATTTGTCCACCTGTAATCAGTGTTTGATTTTACTTTCATACATACATTTTACTTCAGGATACAATTAAAATTACAACTACGAGCAAACCACATTATTAAATTCCACGGAAAATTGTTTTATTCTATAGGTCTACTAGTGTATTTTCGTGGCCGCGGTGGCTGAATGTTCAGACTCCCACCAAAGCGATCCGTGTTCAATTCTCGGCGGGGGCCGCTCCCGGATTTTCGCAAGTGAGAATCATGTTGGACGATGTCATTAGTAGGCGTGTTTTCTCGGAGATATCCTGTCCCCCCCCCCCCGTCCTTACATTTCGGCGCTGCTCCATACTCACCACATGCCCCCCCCCCCTCCACGGGCGCTGAAGATCTCGATGTTAAGCACTGGCAAACTCTCTCACTGGTGTATTTTATATTCATTGTAAAAAGCAGACCATCAAGTCAACATTGCACAGGTTTTTAATTTGTATTACGAAATATAAAAAAACTTGTTAACACTTTTCTTGCGTTAGTACTTTACAGCATATCATAAAGTTAAAAATTAAACGAGACTATATATATAACAGTTACCGACAATGTGAACCAACTTAGGCTGCGTTCTGCATATTCAACATTAGCACTTGCACTCACACTCACCACTACCCGCACTAGCTCCTAGAATTCCTACAAATAATTGTGCAGTGCATACACACTCGAGCTATACTGCCAACATTGTAATCTTTGGTATCGTGCATCCAGTGTCTTGTTTTATGACACTATAATTATTATTTGCCGTAGCTGTGAATAACCTGCACGCAAAGTGTGAGAACAGCAAACATATAAACACTACACAGAATACACGTGGAAATAAACACTACACAGAATACACGTGGAATGTGCATAGAGTATGCATTTACAAACACTCGACAATCGTACTCGCGCGTCCTCACTCACGCACTCGTACTCTGCGTCTCCTTTGACTGAGAATACGCTATTTCGAACGCGGTTATACAATGTCGTTTCTGTAGTTGAAACCAGCCTGGTAGGTAGCAAGATGTCATAGCTTTCAATAAAGTTAATTATTCTTGAGATTTGAAAGATGGGCTAAACGTAGATATTGTGGTTAGAGATGATGGAATATCGCAAAAATTTTTTGTGCTAAGATATCCTTGAAAACGCTGAAGTTTCTTGCAATATGTATGACTGGGTGATACACGTATGACGCAACGTAGATGTCTGCAGACCAATGACAGACATAAAATATTACAACAGCGGGATTTTTATTGCCTCAGTCTAATAGGGTAACTGTTCTACGTATCCTACAAGCGTGATAAGTTGAACGTTCGTTTAAACCCAGCAAATATTTCAATTTTCCCCGCGATAAGTCATCATTAGAGATGATGGTTTATCGCGGGAAATCTTGACCGTTTGCTGGGTTTCAACGTACGTTCAGCTTATAAAAAAATATTCCTGGCTTTCGCTTGTGCGTAGCTGTTGCCATATTGGACTGAGCCAATAAGAATCACGCTATTGAAATATTTGGTGACTGTTATTGGCCTGCATAAAGCTACGTTGTATCATATGTATATCACCCAATCATACATGTTGCAAGAAACTAAAGTGTTTTCAAGGGTATGTTGGCACAAATAATTTTCGCGATGTACCATCATCTCTAGTCATCATCTATAGCTAGAGACCAGAAAAATTCGCGGTTTCATTGGCCTGTAGGCTAGCATCCAAGAATATACGTGCACTCAAGCAAACAGCAACAGTTCATTAGCTGCTCGCTGACACAGATAGATGGGCCTGCATTTAGTTTAGTTTATATTATTGGCTCAACGACTTACACGAGGTGTTAAAGAAGTCAAGAGGCAATCGTGAAAGTGACACGAACATACAGTTGGTGGAATTCTAGCTTGTGCTTAAAAGAAAACGCGAATTTTTCAGTTTTCTATCTATAGCTGCATGTTTAAAGTTTGGCACAGAGACAATTTCTGCCGTCTGTTGCATTAATATCAGTGGCAGGTGTGAACTGACCAATCACTGAGCTTACGTGAATGTGAAGCTAAATGGTTTTGATAACTTAAGAGTTAGTGGAACTTACGTGTGAGACGTGCTGTAACGTGGTACGGAAAGTCTTTTTTTCTTGTTTAGTTATTAAATTGTTTCCATTGCGTTTATCTACGAAAAGAGGATACACTTGAAACTGTTTATCCCTATGATATTAAAAATGCCGTACGCTAACTAAAAACATTATTTACTAGCTCCTTAATAGTGTTAAAATGACTTTTTCACGTTTCTGTCGCTGAGAAAATATCAGCCGTAATCGGAAAACATAATCATATAAACCTGAATTGGACTTTACCTCATACTTTCCACAAATATATTGATAGGGTCGTCGCTTGAAGTCCCATTGAAAAACGTGTTTCTACGTAAACACTGCATGCTAGTTAAATACTCCGCGCATAGAGGCGATGAAGAGTTTGACGGACGTGTTATATTCGACTTATAGCAATCCCAGTTTCCGTGCCTCGAAAGTAAAAAAAAGCAGCCTCCACGAACTGTTAAAAGCCGAAATTTGTTTGTTTCTAACTTTGAAATTAAATTAAACTACTTGTTTCGTCGCTAAACAGAGATAAATTAATTTTAACTATGGTTTCCTAATATATTTAACCCGTTAGCGCGCAAGCAACGCGATAATCGGCTGAATGATTCCCTGTGGCAAACTCTCCCATTAGGAAACACGTTTTCTTTCTAACCTGTAGTAGAATCGACTTTATCTTGAGGAAGACTTGGTAGCCCAGTTAGTTACAGCCACAGCTGCAGTAAACAACTGCCCGGTGTTCCAGTGACCCTAACTCTTCTGGCCGTTTTAATTTCCAGCAACACGCGGCGATTACCCAGCGCTGTTAACACGACAGCGCGCTAATGAAACGACCTCTTCAAGCCGTGTTGCTTCTCAATTTACAGCCTTCACCCCTTCTTCTGTGTTTTTAATTCATCTCCGCCGTTTATCTTTCTACGACTACTGTTATCAGCTACGTCACTGAGTCCTTTCATTTTGTTTCGGCTTGGTTAGTTTGTAAAATAATCAATCACGCAGATTTTTTCTACAACATTTTACTGTTCAGTTTAGAATGTCAGTTTTTTTTGCTGATAAGCTAAATTTGTCGTAAACTCATGGCTATCATTGTTGTTTCCTAAATATTCGAACCGAATCGAACTTCTAGGTAACAAAAACCCGGGAAGTGCGTAATGACTGTATCCTATCTTACCTGGCCTAGAGTAAAATTACTTCTATCCGAGGCAGTAGCCAATGGACTAATAGCCGAAACCAGGGACGTAGCCAAGATTTCAGTTTGGGGTTGGTCCAACATCACCCATCACCCCTTCAGAGCGGGGGGCCCGGAAAAAATTGTATTTCAAGGTTTTCTTGATTAGAAATATTGAAATGTTTAAAAGACTAAAATTGACAAACACATTAATTTTACAACGACCGGCATATTCAAAGAAAAATACACTTTTTGAATTCGCAGCTAAATTCAGTCTAAATTCCTCATCTTCAGTTAGACATTCCATTCTATTAAGCTTCACAAAAAGCTTATAGATGGTAGCTGGTAGAACCCGAGGATATTTCTTTGTATTCTGGAGTCTATGAGGAACAAAATATAATTTTACATTTTACTTAATTTTTGGACGGAAAAGGGGGGGGGGCGGGACCCCAAGGACCTACCCCCTGGGTACGTCGCTGCCGAAGCTCTATAATTTATAGTACCGAGAAGCATAGCCAAATATCACTGAATTAGCGATATTTTCCTGTGTCTTCTTACGTATCAGCAAATAGGCTGCGGCGGCCGCGTTGTCAGACCAGTCGCCAAGGTGGTCCGGGTTTGATTCTCGACGGGGTCGGCCTGCGAATTTTCGCACGCGAGAATAGTACCGGACGATTTCGCTGGCCGGCGGGTTTTCTCGGGGCTTTCCCGTTTCTCTAGTCCTTTTTATTACGGTGTTTTTTTCCATTGTAGGGCAACATTCCGTGTCTTCGTCCTACTATTACATCACCGTTCTCTTTTGTACGTGTGGGTGTGGAAATGTAGCGAGAAAATTGCAAGAGAATACAAGTACCGGAATGTATGTCGTGGCTGAATGCGATGTTGATTAGCGGCGACATCGGTAGTTCAGGGGAGTAATGAGTCTACACCAAACACTGCCATCTAGCTGCAGATGGTTGGTGAAGGGAGAAAGGGCAGTAGTTCCACACAACAGTGCCAGGGGAAGTTCGAACGCCCTTGTTCACATCCCTGCGGCGTGTTTACGGCGACGTACAGCCGTCGTAAAAGTGACCCCTGGAGGCGGCGGCCCGCGACATTGCCACAGACGAATTGGACGTCTACGGCTGCAGCTCCATCAAGAAGAGCCCGGGACGAAAGAGAAGAGGAATAGGAGGAGGGAGAGGAAATGAATTCTCCCGAAGGATGTCTTCCATGTTTTACGGGCGGCCGCTGGAACGGTCATCCGCTCCAAGGAAACGCGCCGGCAATGCTGAAGGGCGAGAACTACGCATTTCGCCCGCGAAGATGCCGTCACGGACAGCTTTTTGGACCTTCCTCACTGGAGAATCGGCTCGAAGGTCGTTTCACCAGCTGTTGTTTAAATATCTTCTCAGCTAGTTGTAACTCGACGCTGACGGACTATTTTGAAGCCAGAGCAAAGGGCCTCCATTACAGCTACAAATACTCACATTTCTCACCATGACCGAAGATTTATACTGTATGATTTTGTTTTCTATTACGGTTGATATTTTCTCACTGACAACAACGTTAAGAAGTAATTTTTATCACATCTGAGGAGCTTAGTAATCTTGTTTTTAATTAGCGGACAGCAATTTTAAAACTACAGGGACACAGATTGAAGTGTGTCTTATTTTCGTGGATAATCGTATTGGAAAAATTTTTGGTAGTTACATAAGGAAAAAAAAACTTTCTGTACCACACTACAGCGTCCGCTAACACTTCATGTGGCCGTCTGCCCAGGTCGATGATCTAGAAGCGGAGCTTTGGCGTTACCAGATTACTCAGAAACTGCCCGTTACACATGATTAAAGTCAGCTTAGAAATACCATCTCAATAACGGTACATGTTTGTATACCCATTTCAGGTCCATCACTCCTCATTAATTAGAATATAATGTAGGGGCTGAAAACAGTGAAAAATCTATGATCTTGCTGTAATTTTTAGGTACGCAGACTTAAGTATTTAATAATTATCAGGCCTGGTGCACGTAACAGCTGCGAAGCCGAGGGTATTTCCCTGGTATCCTGCGCCCAGCAGTGTTACACGAAGGGTATAATACTAGGGGAACTACTTCAGACAGTAATATATGTTTTCTTGTTGCTTAAACCTAGACTTGAGCCACAAGATTGCTAAGTTTTACCGAAGACGTACGTTATAAAGATTACTTCGAGAACTAGACAATTACACATTATTAATTATTGATTCATACCAGAATTGTTTGTGAGACTCAAGTTACCTAAAATATGTACTACTTGATGATGCTATAAGAGTTAAATTTTAAATTTTTAGTAACCCCGACATAAAAAAACTCTAAAAAGTAAAAAATTAAATTTCTCTTTTGACGTTTCTACTGCATTAAAAGTACCTACAAATATTTTGATGATGAGCGTCGTCAAGCCGGGGGACCGCTATGCGAAGAAGTATAAATAGTTATACGTAGGTATAAAAAAATATAATATATATACTAGTTTCAATTTGTACAAATTAACTTAGTTTTCTACACCAATCTTACAAGGTATACTAAGTTCGTGCAGTGTTTCGATATTGTACCAATTATATAAAAGGCTTTCGCTTGATAGCCACGCGCGATGTGCGGTATATGATAAGGTGGGCGGGGACGTCACAGAATGTGACGACCCGAACGGGCAGACACGTCAGCGCTGATGTTGACAGTTGTGTCTATTTTGCGAATTTTAGCAGGGTAAATTAATCAAGACGATAAACTAAAACCATTAGAACGTGTTGTTTTCTTTCATGCCAACGTTGCTTACATAGAGTAAGTCATTGTAAAATTAATACTTTTATCACTATCAATGTTATTTTTATTTGAATTCTTTTTTTATTTCATTTAATTAGCGGTCCCCGACGTGACTACACCCGTCATAAAAATATTGATACGTACTTTTAATGACGTTGAAAGGCCAAGAGAGAATTGTTTTCCTTCCTTTCTTATAAATTTTTTATGTCGGAGGTTACTTAAAATTTTTAATTTTGCATTTATTTCATTCTTTTTAAATTACTCGCATACATTAAATATTATTAAAGATTTTAGTAGTGCAACAACGCATGTTTTGAGTTCCAGTATGAATTTATTTGTTATTTGTACTTAATTTTCTCTTAAAATTATATTTGTAAATAAGTTATTGATACGCATTGATTACAAACAAAAAAATGGTTAGATGATAACAGTAATTCTTTTATGTTTAGGTGATTATTTCGTAGGGTTAGTTTATGGCAGAATATGAAGATTTCACAGTTTAAATTTATTTTGAAAAATAATATGCTTTTTGTATCAAACACCAACAATTTTCGCAAGTACTTAATTACGATTCAAAAAATTATTCGTAAATTGTTTAGCACATATCTGAATAATAGCAAAAAAATCGAGCATTACCTTTTATAATTTTTTTTAACTAACTCAAAGTATGTGTTGACGATGTGAAAGAATGAATGTCTTTTCATGAATATAAGTACATAAATATATTTATTTTACAGATTGTTTTACAAAGTTTTGCGTTAGTACAAATGCATTTAGTACAAAATTATTGTTTTAAGATAGTTACGGTAATTTTTGTGGTGCGGTAAAATTTATTTGTAAGCAAAATATAAAATTAACAAAGTGACTGTCGGTATATTATTCAAGTAAAATACTTGATAAGCTGAACCTATAATCTATCTAATAAACTATTTAAATATTCACAAAAATTAGTTTTAAACAAATTCAAGTAAATTAATAAAATTTTTATATTTTTGTGTTATTTTAATACAAACGTAAATGTGCCATAACGACTATTGATTTATAATGGGTTCAGATACGGGGACAGATTTTAAGAAGCAGGCCATTTTCCATGTGAATGTTAGTAACAGATAAAGTTTTTCAAATACCTCTGCTCATAAGTTGCTCATTTGTTAATATCTAACTACAACTATTTATTTTACGTGTACATCCAAAATCTTGTCCAGAAAAAATCGGTTAAATGCAAAGAAAGGCAAATAGATCAATGTTCCAAGCTGACGAGTACTGTGAACACCAAACGAACCTCACACGTCAGAGCATTAACACATTTATTATATCATATTAAAAAATAACTGCCAAACTGTGAGGAGAATCTTCTACAAAAGTCTCGATATCTGCATCGGTACATAATACATTCCAGTAACTTAATTGCCATTGTTTCATTAATTGAGAGCGTAATATACAAACTGCCTGCTGCTAAATAAGACGAATTTCGCTGGACTGTTCGCACAGCAATTACCTCAACTGGCTCACCAAAACCTAATCTCTCTTCCGATAAACTCTGAAATCCGACCCAGACAGTGTAATCCTTCCGGCAGACATGTGTCATGCTACTGTCGTGCTAGACAAATCAGACTGTTACAAAAAAAAATCACAGCTCTGATAACCACTGACCAATACACACATCTGGACAAAGAATCCACTGCTGGGAACGAACGAAAAGTGTTCTAAAAAAAACCACATTGAAGTCATATCCCAAATAAAACAAGATCAGAGCTGACGCCACACAGCAGCAGATCACCCCACATAGGCCTATATGGCCTTCCAAAAATCCATAAACCTTGATCGTCAGCTGCTGAAATACCCCATGGTAAATTATCAATATATATATCTCCTAAAAATTGTTGAACCTCTCACAGACCAGACCTAAACTTTTGTCAATGATTCGAATAATTTTGTATCCATAGCAAAAATATTGAAATGTGAAAACACTGACAGCCTAGTGAGTTTCGATGTCCAAAGCCTCAATATTCCTGTGGCTGAAACACTCAACATTGTCAAGGCCAAGCTGGAAGCTGACCTACCTCTTAAGGGCAGTACAATCATAGAAATTCTATTCATCAAGGAACTGATAAACCTCTGAGTCACCACAATATATTTCCAGTTCAATGACAGTTTTTAGAAACAAACAGATGGCATGGCAATGGTTTCTTCACTCTCACCATTCATGGCAAATGTATTTACGTAAAACATTTATCAGTAAGAACTAAACAGAAGCAACATATCTCCTAAAACCTGGCTCCGTTATGTAAACGTAAATTTTACTGTCTGGCGACATGGACCTGAAACCCAAGAGGAATTTTTGAACTTACTTTATTCACTGAGGGCATCAACTAAGCTCACCTATGAAAAAAAAAAAATAATAATAACTACGTTGTGTATGTATCCTGTTGACTAAATCATACGCTCTGCTTAGTTATGTTTTCCAATTCTCTTCAGTTTTCTTTGAATGACAATTGCATTGCAGTGGAGTACAGGTATGTCCAAACAAATAAATCCAGAGAGTATTAAAAAGTAATGTTTTTTTAACAATGCGGACTGTTTGCATGACTAATAATTATAAGGATTTGTAATATAATTACAAATATTTTTTCACCGTTAGTAGAGAACATTTCAAGAGGATTAATAAACAGGTTAATTTACTTTTAATTTTTACTTGAAGATTGTTTCCATGTTTTGGTCATTTGTTAGTACTAACATTGCCAAGCGACTAATAAACCCTAAGTATATACTTTTAATTTATCTAAAAATATCAATGCGTGTTGCCGTACTAAATTGTATTTATAAGTGGTTGATGCCTTTTCGGACGTAAGCATGTAAACGGTACATACATATGTTACTTATCAAAAGTCAAAGCTTTATTCATTTACTTTCTTTCAAGTTTTGCTTGGTAACAAAAACACAGAACTGCTTCTCGGTTGGAGCGTTTGAAGTTATTTTTAAGGTTTGCTCCCGTGCAGAAAGCGTAACGGTGTAGACAAACATAATTAATTAAGAACGTTTAATTAGTCAAAATAATAGCACAGTAATGACTTCGCTGAATTATAGCAGTCCACAGCGTCCACTGGTGCATACAGTCATTTCTTCATCAATTAGTTAATAGTCCGCTGTAATCAAACTAATTGACCGGCACTGCAAACACATCGAGTTTACTCCCATTATATAAATTTGGGCCAGTCAAAGTACTTAATTAGTTGCCTCTGCTAAAAGAATTTTCCACTTCGCTTCACAGCAAAGCCATCTGAAAAGTTTTGTTTATTAGACATTTCTGTTTGTTGAAATAATACCAGTACTTACACATTTATGGTCTCAAATTGACTGATTTACTGTTATATTAAGTTCATGTCAATTCCGCTACACCTGGAGTTGCAATTTAATGGATTAATAATGTATTATTGCAATAATACCCGGAAATTTCGAAGGTTCAACGACCAGCTGGCTGGGCTCCACAGTCCTACGCGTACACTCTTTCTTCAGCTACTTTTTTCATTGGCTGCTACTCCAGTAAGTGATACGATTCACGTCTGACAGTGTAGCGCGGGAGGCTGTGTTCATTCACGTCTGCTACTTCTTCACAGTCCTCAAGAAAGAGCTATAGTAAAGTGAATGTATATAACTAGAGCCCACGATTTTTGATGAAAAGAATTCTTCAACAATTTGTTTCAATGCCTTACGTTCACATCTGCAACTCTTCTTCATGGTTATTGGCAGAATGTATTATTGCACAGACGTGGCTCATTTGACTGTGCCAACAGGAACAAGGTTACTGCGACACCACACGTATGAGATTTACGGGTAGAACCCCGAAACGTTGAGAGTTAAAAACAGCCAATCACTGACATTTAAACAATTGTTGCAGAATTTTTTTCCATCAAAAATCGTGGGCTCTATATATATATATATATATATATATATATATATATATATATATATATATATATATATATATATATATATATATATATATAACGTGTACACGAGTTTGAAATCTAACGACGTGTCAGATGATGTAACTAAATTTCTTGATCTTTATCAATCATCGCCAAATTTTTTTAGTAGATATACAAGTTGTGTGTTAATTATTGTCAGAAGAAAAATAAAATCTAGTAAGTCAGAAACTAAGAATTTGAATTTTCCACAGTTGATTCAGTTCAAAACTCTAGCACAAACATATCTTACAAAGACTTATATACACTTCAAAGGTTGTACGAAAATAGGCTAACATAGTTCTCTAGTAACTATGAACTGACAAACACTTGTTTTTAAAATTATCTCTTCAATGATTGTCATGCGTATAGTGTGAAATTTTGTAAAATGAAAACAACGTTTCAGAATACATTTTTATGTAGTTATGTTAGATATTATAGGTGATAGATTTGCCGTTACCGCAGCAGAAGTACCGAATGCGATATGTGGGAAAATAAAACATTATTTGTATTTTTTTTCGGTAGGAATGAAACACAAATAATAAACAATTTTATAGAACATTAAAAATTTTAATATTATGTAGTAACTTTCACCTTTTACTCCACAGCAACAAGTGCTTCGATTAAATATTAAAATGTAAATGTCGTTCAACTTCTTATTTTAAGGAACGGCAATAAATTAATTGTAAGTAAATCGAAACATTCAGTTATAAATAGATTGTTTATTAATCACTATTGATATACAGTATATATTAAATATTAGCAACTTAAATTTTTCAATCCAGACCCGATCAATTTATGAATATTTTATGCGAAAACTTCAGCAATATTGTATTTTTTACATTAACAATATAAGAGCTACGGAAACATTACTAATAACTATGTATAGTTCCCTGACATAAACCCAAAGTGATATGATCAATACGTAAATACTCAAATATTAGTATACGAACGAAACTGATTGCCCGTATCGGTATTTATCTACTAAAGATTCTGTGGGCCAACTACGAAACATATGCTTACGTGTTGTTTACTTACTGAGAAGATATCAATACCCCTATAAAAATGAAGAAACGTTGGCGTTCTATTAGGTTAGGCGGTGGATTAATTTTTGGGCACACGACAATGCATGCAAATATTGCTGCGTCGATGGAAATCCATAATACAGCAAAAAAATTCAATACGTGAAAGTAAGCAAAATATGAATACCAAGGACGAGAATGTTGCTAATGTTTTAGTGAAGAGTTATTAATTTTTAATGCCGATTTTCTGCGACTAAATAAGTTGCTGGGTATACAGGTCTTTGCTCACTACTGCAGCTGGTAATTTTCTTGTTGGCACAACAGCGTTTGAAAAGTTTTTTCTGGTAGTCTCGCAGCTAGCTCATGATTGTGTTACGTTCTGTTTGACCATATTTCCTTGTTGTCATTGGCTCTATTTGCATAATATTTAATAAACAATCGCCTACGTACATTTCAACCACTCACTACACTACTGCTCAGTAACATTCATTCGCAGTGTTATTTCCAAAGAATTTTGCAGTGGTGGCAAGTTATAAACATAAGCCGGTGCACACTATTCTTAATTTACTACTAAATACCTTACTTAATTCAGTTCATAAACGTCGACTGAAATTTCATAACATAATTCTGTAGCAAAAGTCAGTGTTGTGTACACTCTTATCACTGTATTCTTCTACGTTTTGGTATATGGAGGAGAAAAATAAATAAATAAATAAATAAATAAATAAATATATATATATATATTTGTAATGTTGGTTGTTATGTTCCAGAAATGACAGCTGTAAAATTTTCGAAAACTATTTCGTAACTAGGCTTGCACATAAATGCCAAATAAGTGAAACTATCTTGTGTTATTTAGGTTATGAAACAACCGACGATCGTGTGTTGAGTAGGAAAAAAAATAATTTTATTTATAATCAAAGCATATTGGCAACCCTACTTACGTACTTCACACGCGCGGGTGGCTGAAACTATGCACGCGCGTGAACATACACTATGATGAAAGGTAGGAAGGACTCTATCTGTGAAATAAAGTACGGAATTCTGTTTGGATCCAGCGTAGTTGTGATACACACTGTTATAGTGCTACTTGTACAGAATTAGGTACAGGATTCTGTGCTGAATTGTGGGTAGTGTGTACCGGGATTAAAGAAGTATTTTGGTCATCGCCATTGCAGCAAATGATGTGTGACAGAAAATCAGAGAATATACACAAACAAACAGACAAGTAAACAAACATCAGGACAAGGTAAAGATATGAATATAGTAAGTGATTTACAAGAAAATAACAGAAACGAGCATCCAAGCACAAAAAAATCAAACCAAGAAGTAAATAAATAACTCAGATTATTCCACAAAAGGAATTCCGTCAGTAAGCACGATACAACAGACAAAAACAACTACACGTAACAGACAAAAAAAAAACGAACGACATAAAACTGGACGCAGATGACACAGCAGAAACACAGACACACACACATATCAAGTTTTTTGTCATTCTCTTTGTTGTGTCTTTCTGTTGTTTCATATTTACGGACGGAATTCCTTTCGTGGAATAATTTGAGTTATTTATTTACACCTTATTTGTTTTTTGGTTCTTGGGTGCTCGTTTGTGTTATTTTCTTGTGAATCACTGACTGAATTCCTTGTGGAATTGTATTAATTTACCTTTGTTTGCCAGTTGCAAACAAATTCCTTTTGTTTGTTTACTTGGCTGTTTGCTTGTGTGTATTCTCTGGTTTTCTGTGACACACCATTTGCTTTAATTGCGTATGTCCGTAACACTCCTTTAGTTCGCAATTCTCTCGCCGTGTCGTACGTCCACAATTAGGTTAATTTTGTAAAATTTTCAGCCGCAAAACATATTCATAGAGAATTTTTCAATTTCGTGCTAGGTAATGTTGGCAACATTGAAGTAACTTGCCGAGGCTAATGTTTATTTTGTTATAGGTTACGAGGATAATGTTATTGAAGTATATAATGGACGAGTTTTTGCAAGGAAAAATTTTCGCCGCTTTCTGCGCTGAAGTTGATAAGATGTGTATTAGATTGTGAGTTGGATTAATAATTGTTTCTAGCGAGACTTGGCAATGATTGAAATCGCTTCAACAAAAATTGTTACTTGAAAAGTTATTTCCACCTATCATTTTTTTTTTCGCAAGACAATAAAATCCCTCTCGTAATGAAGAAAATGTCTTCAATTGTTATTAACAAAAAACGGAAACGACTTAAACTAATTGTTGACATCATACATACACTAATATTAATTGCACTGCTGGTTACAAACTTCAATGTTATTAGTTTGGTACGGGACAATTTCTGCCGCTTGTTTCGCTGCGGTTTCTGTAAGGGATGTGAACTGGTTTTCGTGAAAGTTAAGTTACAAAGAATATTATTAAATATAATTTTGTGATCCGTTTTAAAACCTGAAAGTAGTTGGGTTTTATCTTCCAATTTCATTTAAATATGACTTCTCGTTTTACCAAACCTCGTTAAATTTACCATTGATATATTGCATTTTATTAGACCCCACAGTGATAGGAGCGCCAATAGCGGCTGAAACTGTAACTTGCCAGAATAATGAAATTGAGATTCTTGACATGCGGAATATTTAAACTTACAAGGGCGAACGAATTTAGCGCAGCTAGGTTGGCGACGCTGCCTGCCGTGGAACGCTGACATCACTGCCACCTGCCGGTCGACGAGGGCACTACTTGCGTACGGAAGCCAGGATATATTTCACACGCCCGTCGCCAGCCGTGTTGCACTTAAGTGAAAATACGTGTGAGAGATGAAATACTAGGGGAACGTTGCCGCTTGCAGAACCTGTTAGGATATTTATATTTCAGGAGGAAATAAAATATCGGCCACGTGCATGGCCTTCAAAGCGATTTGCTGAACGCTATACGTTGTTCGATTTTACACTCTGAACATTTTTTGGCAGCCCTTTTTATGCATACATTTTGTGAAAATTTTATGAAGGATTAGACAAAGCTAGTTTTCGTACCACTATAAAGAAAATTCGTTTTATACTCATATCTACCATTTGTAAATATTTTAATGATGTGCCTGGATACTACCCTTAAAGTTACTCTGCATAAAACTTAAGCCAAACTACCCACTCAATAAACGATTTTTGTACCGTATATAAATACCATTTTTAAATCAGTAGCCAAGCTACAAGAAAAATATCGCACTAACATTCGAAACGTGCAAATTAAATTGCGCATATCTGGACTTACAATAGGGTAAATTCCTATTTTTTATTATATTTTCATTTAAAAGTGCGTTTAATTTAATAAACAACTGTACCATAATTTCTTTCATTGCGTCTTTGTAACTCCAGTAAAGCTTAAATAAAATGAGCAGTCTGTTTTGCGCGGCAAAAACGTGAACCGCCATGTTGTTGCCCCTGTGACGTCACGATACTGTACATTTAAATGTACGTAACACACAAATGCCAGCAACACACTTTAAAGCCGTAAAATGTGTTAAATAAAGTAGTTTATACGGTAAAATCGAGTATGGCTTGAACTCCGAAGAGTATAAATGTCGATAGTAGTTTGTTTGAGCAGCAATAAAATGCAATTTACTCGAAATAAAAATCTTAACTTTAGCGCCGTCTGATAAATAAAGGCGTACTGCGTAGTTTAAGCTTCAAGAAGAGACCTAATAGTCTCCTATCAATGACAAAAATACAGTATGCGTATGTAATGCTGTATTTTGTACAACATGTCACGGTTAGCATAAAATAAATAAGTTCGTTATATTAAGTTAAAAAGTGCAGCCAATAGCGTACAGTTTGCGACATAATCTCTACAGCTGTAGTGTTTTGGCTGTTCCACTGGCTGCGGCAACGTCATTAGCCAATAGGCGAGTTCAAATACCCGTGATTGACCGATAATTCGAGGGGTGGGCGGGGTCTTGCGAAACTTGCCCCGAGATGGCAGCACAACTGTCTCAATGCCATTCACGAGAAACGTAAAAATTACTGAGAGAAAGAAAAATGTACTTGTAATAAAATAGTTGATCTGCCATATTATTTTATCGACTCGTGCAACCAGAATGTTCTGTCATAGTCAGTGCCAAGTTTGGTTAAACGCATTCCAAATATTACCTCGATAGGTTCACTTTTTGTACGCATGTGAACATCGTTCTTCTGATATTTCAAACCTAAATTTATGCTTATACATCGAATATGAAACACTAAACTGAACTCATAGTAAGTTATTATATCTCTGAAATTTAAATTAAATTTACATAAACTCAAACCTATAACTAAAACGTCGTAATGTGTGAGACTAATACATAGCTGTCTTCACTCCTTTAAAATCAACTCAAGTGAAATAAATCTTCGTTGTTGGCTATTAAATATACAACCACGCATGCCAAAACCACGGCTGAATTCCCCAAATTAATTTTCACGTAACCGGGTTCGCTAAATTTTGTTAGTTTGTTAAGTTGTTAAAAAATTCCAATACACACAATAGTGCCTGACGTGCGGTGGCTAACCAAAACACGTAAGACTACGTAATAAATGTGTCAGCCAATAAGAACGTGTTTTCAGTGTTTGTGGCGGCGTTTGACAATATGGCATATAAAGCTGAATAATTTGAAAATTACAGTACAATGTTCACGGAGCAATTGCTTTGCCTGGCTGCATTTAGTGCCGAAATAATTCGGAAGAATGAGGTAAATATTAAAAACTTTTTCTAGGAATTTTCCCTATTGGTATGACTCTATTCTGAAACAAGTCAGTTTTACGAAGCAATCCTAAAATAATGTAAATTTTGGTCAGTTTATTGCTGCAGCTACAGAAATCATCTTATCGTTAGGATTACAAAGAAAATAGTTTTAAAATTTAAAAGAGGTCGTATCAAGTGCTGTTTATGAATTAATGTGTAAAACATACATAATTTAATAGTCCGAAGAAATTAATGAGCTGAGAAATAAGCAGGAGAAAATATATATATATATATATTCTCCTGCTTATTTCTCAGCTCATTAATTTCTTCGGACTATTAAATTATGTATATATATATATATATATGCGTAACGTCGGGTTTATAAAGATACATAGTACCACCCTTTAATGTGTTATCGTTGAAAGTGAGACCATAACATCAGTGTTTTGATCTTCTAGATTAGCATTTATTAAATTGGGCATTGGTGGTAACAGGCTACCCATGTTGACATGTTGAGATACGTCCCTGTTTTATTGTTTGCTACTCACTTACTTGCAGAATGTATTTTCCGTTGTTTGCCAGTTGAAAACAAAATCCTGTTGCTCGTTTACCTGTCTGCTTGTCTGCGTGTATTTTCTTGTATTGTGTGACATACTATTTGCTGGCGTATAGGCCTATCCTTAATACTATTTTGATTAGTAACATGTCACCAATGCAATAATCGTTTAAAAAATAATATATCCATCAGTGTACAGAGTTATGACACGAGTGATTTGATATTGGAAACTTGTGTTCCACTGCGTCGGGAAATATCCGTAAATCGCTCTACAAAATAATGTATACTAAGACGTACTGTAAGTGATTCACGTTGCTGTGGGGCCGGCTTTATTCGACCTGCTGGTCAGCGGAATCTAGTCTGTCATTATTAGAGGCCTGAACATTTCACATTATCTTTTAGGCAACTATATGTCTGTACCTCGTTGATAATTAGCCGTTGACTTACTCCACTCTTCCTAGAATTAGCTGAGTTAATAATAACTCTGTGACTGAATACAGGCCTATATCACAATGTCAGCGAACAGCTAATAAACAAGTTCTGTCCACACGATTTCACAAATATTATTGATAGTTACCCTACAGTTCAGCGAACCCGCGAATCGTGGTTAGAAATAATGGTATATCGCGAAAATTTTTGTGTTAGCATACCCTAAAAAAAAAAAAAAAAAAAAAAAAAAAATGGGTAGCCAAGTACCAAAATAAAAATTTCTGCGTATGCCGCATGTAATCGGTACGTCCGCATGTTTTCACTTCTTTTGATAGAAGTGTTTCTTCCAAAAACTTTCCAAATGTTGTTGCTTACTGCCACACTGTAAAAAAAAAATTAAGGTAAATTTACTCTACATGTAATGCAAGCTAATTACCTCTACAAGTGAGGGAAAATTACTCAACACGTGTCACGGAAAGTTACTCAACTGGTAATGTAATTTTTCATTACATATTGGCGCAGCCCTCTAGGACAATTTGACATAACGTGTGAGCGAGCGAATCATCCGAGTGGTTTGTGTGGCGAATGCACTACCTTGCGGAAATTTCCACACATATTCGGAAATCAGATTTCTCTCTCAAGTTTTGGGAATGTTACTATACATATGATGAGTAATATTACTAACATTTTTTACTGTGCAGTAAATTGTATTAAAATGGGAAAGATCATAAATACAATGAGAAGAGTGTATTTTATAGGAATATTATTATGTAACAACCACTGCATTCCTGCAAATGTAATCCTGCAAATGTAACTTTGTCTACTGAATATGTTAAAAATCAAAGTAAATTATCTCCTTACTGACAATTCCTCATACTTAAATAGCAAATTTACATACCTGTAATCAAATAGTTTCTGTTCGTGTAGACAATTTATCATTTCAAAAACCTGTTCTTAACGTACTCCATATATTATTTTTAATATGTTCAAGTACCTGTCTTCCGTACCATATTTGTGAGTGCCGTGTTTTTCAAACCATTTTAACTGAAACACATTTTCGTACTAAAAATAATTCAATTTTAAAAATGCTATAATATACGCTGGCGAAAAATATTGTTTTAGTTTTGAAGCTGGAAAGATGGTCGATGTTCAGTAGGATTAAAATATGTATTTTCACAAAGCAATGAGGAAATTTGGAAATTATCATACAGGGCGCTATACAAAATACTGTGAAAATATCTGATTATATTGTGAATAATGAGAGAACAAACAGTTAACATATGTATGATAACCTCTTTTCCTCTCACGTAAGTGAATTCGATTAAGTTCTTGTCGGTAGACCAGCTGCTGCAATTGAAAAGACTTTAGGCATGCTAGAAATTTTTGAACATGAACAGGTATTAATGTCCCGCCTGTGTGACGTATGTGTGTTTTGACTGATGATTCAAGCACAATATTTGACATCCGGACGTAATAAATAGTTTCTAACAATGCATGTCAACGACCTTTTATTTCATGTTTCAGATTTTAGATTTAACACCCTATTTCTGGACCCTTGTTTTAATGGCCAATATGATACATTATTTCTCTTCTCTCACATTTTCTGCGTTAGCAAAGTACATAAAGGTAACCCTGTAGTCTAGCATTTTTTGTTAGACTTTTCTATGAGTCAACTACTTGCAGGAAAGGATAAAAGGCTAAGAATCAGTAAAATTAAATCGAATTTGGAGAGTACCTTAGGGCAGTACATTATAGCAAGAAATAAGATTTTCTAACTGAACATCCGTAGGCGTCCACCATGAAATATAACATGATATAGGAACCTATAATAGAGAAATAATTGAATGCGAAGGGAGGGGATGTGAGAATACCCGGAGAAATCCCGTCGTGCAATAACAACGTGTGAATCCAAGGAAAACAAACAGCCCATATTTTGAGGTAAGTTTGGTTCAGATAAAAAAAAACAGTGATGTAGTTTAGCGGTTCGCTTCAACTTAAAATCTTACTGAATTTGAAGTATTCTTCGAAGTTTTTTTTTTTTTTTTTTGCAAATGTGACGTTCCTTTGAAGATAAATTGTCAATGATACTATGGCTTAAAAAAAATTCTGACTTGCCAGTTAAAACAGTATAGTTAACATCTTTAGAGCTCATGTAGTTTTTTTTTCGTGCAGCTCGTTGGTATGTTTCCATCACTTGTTGGACCGCGTTGGTCGAGGGGTGAGATCTCTCGCCACCCACTAAGGCGATCCAGGTTCGATTCCCAACTGGGGTCGGGCCCCGGATTTTCGCATGTTGGAATCGTGTTGGACGATGACGTAGGTCAGCGAGTTTTGTCGGGGATCTCCCGTTTCCGCCACTCTTCCATTCCGGCGCCGCTCCATACTCACCTCATGTCAAACCTCAACAGCGCCGAAGACCTCGGTGTTAAGAGCTGACCAAAATCCCTCACTCACTCCAACACTTGTTAATAAAAGACACAGCAGTGTTAGTAATTAACAGGATGATTTCACTGCGCACAAAAATTAACTCTACAAAAAATATGTTTTATGTTATCATTATTTATGAACTTTTTTTATTATTTTGCTAACTGGCGTATAAAAACTACTTATTAATTAATAGTGATTTTGTTTGCTGCTCACTTTAATTATATAAATTCTATTTCATGTGAGATGTTTGGAATGGTAGTATTTCATGTTTCCAACAATGTCTCTACTTTCTTTGTAAGACGAGACGACCAAGTAATATGGACTGCGATGTAAAAATATAGCGCTTGTAATGTTACTCTTTTTCTCGCCGTCAGTTACCACAGCTTCTGCTCACAGAAGAAAGAAATGTTTTCCTTGCATTGTTCGTCCGCGTAAAAGCCGGAACGTGTCAAGAAGCCACAGTCTTCTCCTTCATTCTTCTGGCGAGTTTTGCCATGTTCTTCGTGGAACGTTTTGAATCCCGCTTTCTCGAGAGGTTTGCCTGAAATGTAATCACACACATTCTGGCATTAATAGCTAAAGTTTACTTACAAACTGTGCTTCAGAATTTTACCTTCAAGCATTCATCTTAAAATTATCGCTCTGGTGTTATAAATGTTTTAGTTATTTTAGTTAATAATAAAATATATAAATTTAGATACGATTTTCAAACATTTTCAAAACGCATAAAAAAGTGTACAAACATTGTAGTGAAAGTGTAAGGAAAATGTCACCACTTGCAGTTTTTTCTCCAAAAAATTTTTGTAATTAGCTCCTCAGTGATATAATGATTTTTTTTATTAGATAAATGTGTACAGGACTACGTCAATAGCTTCCCGTCAGCAATACACACATTATTATTGCTTGACAATTAATCCCGTTTCAGGAATCATATTTATTCCAGATTAGTTGCAGGTAATATTTATACGTACAACCATGTCCAACTTTTCAAAAAATATGAAATAACAAGTCAATATTTTTTCGACTGTGATACGATACGCGATCGAGTTTATAAACAGAACTGTTGTTGCGGGTGAACGTTGGCATATCTGTGTTCCTCTAGTTCTGTATTCGGGAGGACCTGGGTTCAATCCTCGGCTCCGGCCTTCCTTATTTCGGTTTTCCATGCTGAGATTGTTCCTTAAAAATGGCCATGGCCGACTACTCACCCAGTTCCTGCCATTGTACCAAGTTGTGTGTCACCGTAATTATTGACCTTGCCGTTGACTCTTACCTCCTGTGAATTTCTAACATTTATGAATACGCATTTAGTGCTCTACTTGCATTTAAGTTTTTGTTCAGTGTTACTGCATTAGTAGGCTAAGCTTTACGCGTGCAGCATTTCTTAACGTAAACTGTGATGCTTCGATTGTTAGTGAACAACAAAACAACTGTTATTAAGTTAACTGTAGAAAGTTTTACGTATTAACAATGGCTGGAGTACTTTGGAATAGTTCCTCATGGGGCGATATTTATTTGGCTTAAAGAGAAAACCAAGCAAGCACATTATAGCATTAATTTGACTAAGTAATTTAAATAAGTAATGTTTACTGTGAGCTGGTAGTTTGTGTCTTTGGAAGCTGAATCCTTATTTTTTTCCTGTAGTAGCCTAATCCTGAAAGTATTTTTATATCATCATACTGATAGCAGAAGCGCGTTAAGTGCGTGAGGTGTAAGTCAACATGTTTCGATTACTACTTATAGTTTATTACTGCTGGTAGTTGTTACCATAACTAACTGTCGTACATTTCAACTAATAATATTTGTAATTTATTAATTTTTTGTAATAAACATTACTATATACTAAATACTTGTCAACCTTTCATAGTAATTACAAGTCAGGTGTTATGCTATCGTTATTTGATGAATTTTTTCACAGAGCTCTATTTATTTATTCTTTATAGGGGTTCATAAACAATCATTTGAAACCAAAATTCAGCAACTCCAAAATGAACTGTGAGGCCCCAACTTAAAACGATGTATTATAAAAAATTTTATTTTAATTATTAGCCCGCAAGGTATAATTTGTAGGCATGACCGCTAATTAAATATTCGTCCAATCAAAATATCAATTTTCTTTGGTAAAATGATGAAGCAAACTAAAATTGTACAGTTATCCCACATACATGTTTAATTTACACTGTAGGAAGAAAATATGTTTTAAGAAATTTAAAATGATATGTACCATTACTCGTCTTATGGATTTAATGCTATAAAATGTTGGTAAATTAAATTAAATTTTTGTTATTTCCTAAACATTTCCACTTTCGTTTGTACGATTTCCATTAAAAGTGTCCATAAATAATTATTCTCTTTGAACTTTCTTATTTCTGTGGATAATGTAGTTATTATAGTGCAGAAGCACTTAACATAAAACTATTTGACTTGGACATGCCGTTATACATAAACATTTTAATGATATTAAATAATGTATTCAAATCGTGTAACCGTATTAATAAATCATATTTTGGTACGTAACTATTTGAGGTTTGTTTTGAAATGTTTTGCTTGTCTGGAAGGATATCGAATATAATCTCAACGTTCTATGAGCTACAAGTGGGGAACACATTTAAACTCTGGTAAGGATAAATAACACTCTCAGAGTAAACGAATATTTTAAACAAACGGCAACGCATTATTTGTTATATTTAGCAAGTTATATATATATATATATATATATATATATATATATATATATATATATATATATATATATATATATATATATATATATATATATATATATATATATACATATATATGTGTGTGTGTTTGTGTATTTGTGTGTGTATGTATATAGGGCGTACCGGGAGGAAATGGCAATATTCTTGGAGGTGATAGTACTGGTCATTGTGATCAAAAATGTTGTACGAACATGGGGTCCATATGAACGGTTGTCGAAATAGTCCTATTTGAATATAAACATTGATAAGCTATAAAATCACTTTATTTGTTTTATTTGACAGATGATTACAATCAAGGAGGCAGTTGATTGCCATGGAAACGTGTTTACATACGTAGCTAACCTACTAATGTGGACTGTGAATTTGAACGTTTTGTTTAGATATGACATGAGACAAATTGGTTCAGTACTGTAATTATGTTATTACAGCTATGATAAAAAATATTAATGTGTTATTCGTTATGTATTCTAATTTTTTATGTAACTTAAATGAGGAACAAAACTGCAAATGAAATAATAACAGCGATTTAGATCTTATCAATGTTTACATTTAAAATGGGGTTATCTTGACAACTGTCCCATAACAAACCAATGTTCATATGAACTTTTTTGGTCACAATGACCAGTAGTATCACCTCCCGGGACATCATATATATGGTAACAACAGGTCTGTATGTAATAGTGTCACTACTTTGAATTTTGTGTATTCGGAGCACAACGAGCTAGAATGGTGCTGCGCCTTGAGTTGAGATAAAAATGGTGACCCCGCAAGAGTTGGTCATAGAGCGCGCTAGCATCCAGATCCCGATACCACTGGTTGTATTCCAATAAAACGCAAATTTGATCTGCAACTATGTAATGTTATCACACGTGTCGAAAGCCAAAGGATTAAACTATAACTTTGCTCATTTGAGTTAAGGACAAAGGAGGCTGTGTGCCGAAACCCAAAATCAAAAATACGTTTTTTTTTAGCTATTTTCACTGTTTTGTTATATATAAGGCCATTTTTCCATGTTCACACTGTTTTCGCGCTAATTAATTTTTTTAAGTTTGAGGGAGAGCAGATATCACTAACCTGTTTAGTAGTTTTGTTGAATAAGTTTTTTTTTTTGCCGTGTTGGATATATTTTTTTCAAAACAAGAAATTATACAATGTTGTGTAGTAGGCTAAGTCAATAGACGAAAATGTCGATAATTGCATAATTAGCAAAAACGATTACTATTACTATTAACTGTATTGAATAAAAATTGCCAACACGGGGAAAAATATTTTGAACTTAACAGACAGATTATTGATATATGCTCTCGTTTTGAATAAAAATAACTATTACGAATACAGTCAAAACTGGGGATCAAGGCATTAAAAGCCTTATACAGGCTTTAAGTAGAACGTGGTGTTTATGGAGAACATGTTTGATGCACTTTCCTCGAAAATGTGGGATGGTTTTCCGGCTTTTTAACGAAATGATCTCAGGAGCCGATGAGGGTGGAGTGATGTGAAATGACAACACCAACAGCCATTCCCGAGCAAGGATTACGACCCAGGACCTCACACGCCGTAGAAGGTCGCCTAACTGACATCGCTACGGATTCCGACTGCCGTTGAAAAACAACTATTAAAAGAGCAGGTATGTGCGGAGATCCGGAAATATGCTAAAACACTAATTTTACAGAAGAAGACTATGATTTGTTTCGTCATATCGTTGTGCCGTAATTTGTTGTTCATTTTGTTCTGTTTGTCCTTCTGTTTTTCTGGCCACGTCTTAAGAGTTAATATACCCGGCGCATGAGCCATGTTGTAGCGTGGGCTTATAAACATTTTCCAATGCATTTGTATACTAAAAGAAGGCATATTAAACTGTATTCCCATGGTTTTAAAAATGCCGTTCCCTAATTAAAAATATTATTTCCAAGCACCTCAATAGTGCAAAAAATATTTTTTTCACGTTGCTGTAGCTGTGGAATTATAAACGGTAATCGTAAAACAAAACTGTACATAGACTATCTGAATTTGACATTACAACATACTTTCTTTCCACAAATAAAATAACAGGGTCATCCCGTGAAGTCCCATTGGATAACACATTGTGGGAAAACACTTAACGCTAGTTTAGAGCTTCGCGCCTAGAGGCGATGAGGTGTTTGGCGGACGTGTTGCATTCGGCTTACTACCTTTCCCGTTTCCGTACCTCAAACGTAAAAAAAATAATAATAAATACATAAATTTAAAATTTTAAATAAATTTTACATTAAAAAATTGCCAAAACAAACCTCAATCCTGTGTTGTCTACCTTGGTGGGGTCTATTTTTTTTCATTTCATAATTTTTAATTTTTTGACTGTCCTTGTTTTATTTGACCCGATCCATTTTATAGAACTTAATGGTCGTGTGTGTGTATATCGTCTTGGCTAAACATACCCTGATTATTTGTGATTCCCTATTCTCTTTAGATTATTTATACATCCACTTTGAAACTACGTGTCCAAAACACATCTAAACCATGTCGTATAGGCGGTTTGGGATATAATGAGCACTCAAAAAAGCCGTGCTAAATCTCTATTTTCAGTTAAGTTCGTATTTTCCACGCGTAACAGCTAACGACAGGAAATGCCTAACCTCTCTGGATACGTCACGTAATGTTTGCACGTGTAAGTAGAATTGTGATGACGGTAGGAACCTATATAGTTAAAAAAAAATTGGTTAATGATTACATAAAATGAAAATAAATTTGTTTTCCATTCATGTCGTTACAGTAATGTTGTATTTACATGGAAGCATACACGGAACTACGTTCGGCAAATCGCTGCCAACAATACAGGCTGCAAGGCAACTATTGTTAAGGGAGTGGTCTAGAGCAATATTCATCACCATGTTTTTATTTTTATATTTGCTTCAAATATTTTTCTTTCCGGTTTTATACACAACATGTGAATACATTTGCTCTTACAAAATCTTTTTACTTCGCATAGTTTTTACGTAAGGGCTCTTTTAAGTCAATAATTACACGTTACCGTTTTGGGGACGACTTACATTCCAAACTAAAAAAAAATGTCACAGCGGGTAAAGATATTACAGGCTACAGTTTCTCGTACGTAAAAACCAGAAAAAAATGTAACTTAACTATAAATGTTGTAATAAAAAAGTAAAAAGTTATTTTTTAAATACCAAATTTTTTCTTTAGTGGTTCTATATAGATGAACTTGTAGCCTATGAAATCGCTATTCACTGTGCATTTTTTCAGTTTGTTGAGTGTGTTGGTATAAAAAAAATATTTGGTACAAATAAAAAATAAAAAACATGGTGGTAAAACTTGCTATAGACAGTACCCTTAGTGTTGAATTATATGCTGTAATGGTTAGTGATATTTTAGTGCTCTCTTTATCCCGGAGGAAGTCATGCAAACGATTCTTGAGTTCACATGTTTAGTTGATAGTGTTAGTTAAGGTGCATGTACCTAGCACGGTGAGGTATACGCCCTCCTGGTACTTGTCGTGGAAGCCGACCCAGGCGCCGCTGTTCTGCCAGCCGGAGCGTATGTTCGGGTATCTCTGCAGCAGTCCTTGCAGGATCCTCACCTCGTCCTGGGATCCCGGCACTGCGAGGTAAGCGCCATCCGCGGCGCATGTCTTCCTCGCTTCCTCCCACGACCTGGGCGTCACGTACAGCTTGTAGTAGCCCAGCCCGGCCACGAACTCGTATCCACCCGGTGGCTTTGGTGGGGCTACGAACAACAAACAGCCGAGCTGGAGCCAAGATAACACACCCCAGGGCAGCATGCAGGGGGAATCCCATCGGGCCTCGGACCCCATCACCCTATAATGTTGAACTTATAGGTAGGTACAGGAACATTTCGCGAATTACATGTCCTGCATGCTGTAATCCACTGTCCTACGCACACCCGAGCCCAGTATATTCGTACATTGTCTGTTGTTGCCCTGAGTAGCAGTTGAAGGCTATGGGAAGGCAAAACATCGAGAAAATTTTCTGAGTAGATATTTTATTTTCGGACGTCTGATTTTACAACACCAGGCGGTAGTATGCTTGCTTTCGATTGAAAATAAAAAAGTTTATTTTTAGAAATATGAGAGCTTGAAGGCATAAAATCAACAAAAATAGAAGACTTTAATATTTATAATTTTTAATGTGATAGTTTTCAGACATCTACAGCAACCGAATTTCAAACATACAAGCGTTTTTATTTGAAAATAATTTTGTTTCATCCCAAAACTTCTCGCGCAGAGCTTAATGGAAGTTAAAATTATTTTCAGATCAAACGCGAGTATTTTCGAAAATCGCCAATAATAGAGGCCTGTATATTATCACATTAAAACTATAAAAATTATTGTTTTTCATTGTTACGGATATAGTGGTTTCAATACCTTATTGATATAAAAACTGTTTTAATTGTGTATTCGAAAGCAAAGCATAGTGCTGTATAAACAGACTTCCGCAAATAAAATATGAACTCAGCAAAAAATTTCATCAAATTATGATGAGTAGTTCATATTCTACCGACGTTTGAGTGTTCAAGTAGTTTGCTCGACGTCTTTCTACTTTTTAAGCGACATTAATTGTACAAACCTACACGACAGCAGATACGAAAAATCTGTCTGTTAGTTTTGTTTAAAATCGTCTCCTCTATGTTGGGTGATATTCTCTAGGCAGTTAATACTATGGCTTAAACTAACTGTGTCATTAACGAAATTTTGCGTAGTTGAATTTTTAATCGTACCACACAATTTCATGTTTTGAAATAAATAATAACTGTCACGGCAAATACAGTGACAAGTTTGATATATCCTCTCGTTTATGCTTTAAAAAATTATTGTTGCAAAAAATGAGCAGAAACAAGGAAACTTGGTGACAATGGACAAACAGTCGGGCTTGAATATACATACACACGACCGTGCATTCTGACATGCAGGCTATTGAATTCGGGAAATTTCCCTGTACCTACTTAAATGTGGTTCGCGATAGAGCCAGTACCTTTGATAACCACTACGTATAGCATAATGGCTTTCAAATTATTACTTGTTGTGACCTACGTCAAGTTTTGAGTACGGTGCAATCTTTACACTTATATTGTTACTTAGGGGGGTTTGTTTGCATTAAAAAGTGGAAGGAAACTATAAACTAACTGAAAGGAAAAAAAGAAACTATAGTTTCAAAAGTGCTCTGTTTATCGCAAAACGTCTATATAACAAATAGATCTGCGAAATTGACCCAGATCCCTCTCCCCTTTTACTTTATAGAAACTGCTTAAGGCCATGCATCACTATTAATGCTGTTTTAGTAAGCTTTATTTTAAAATCCTAAAAGGGATCAGATATCGCAAAATAGTTACATGGAAATTTTTTGAAAACGCATTTGTTGTATTTTTTGTTAGTTATTGACTTTAAGGAACTTTAATTAAATCGATAATGAGTCAAAATTATAAGAACTTGCACTGAGAAAAAGTTAGGCTAATTTGTACAAACAATTTCCAACATTTGTGTGTAACGGTTTCTCGATATATGTTCCCTTCAAGGATTTAAATATTTAAACTTATTAAAATAGCGTAAATAGGAACCCGTGGCCTTAAATAACGCCATTTCAAAACCTAAAGACCCAAATGTTCTTGTTCTTTGTATTGCAATTAATTTCCAAACGTCCCCAAACACAGGACAACATTTCATTTTTCATTTGTGCATCAGAAAGCCATCTTTATTATAGTTCAATATCGCGTATAATATAACGTAGTAACATAGCACATTAAACTAAAATTTAAAGTTTATGAAACTGATCCTTGAGGTTTGGGCACCTACCGAAAATATTTTCTTTGCGCGGCCCTGGCACAAACAAACACACGGAATATAAACAGAAGCAATGTCACGGCAAATAATACTTTGGACGTCATAAGCTTGAATTTGCAGCACTACACCAGCGTGTGTATAAAATAGAGTTCCTTTGGTAATTTTCAGAATGCGTAAAAGAAGAATTCAATTTCCAAGGTAGTAGAGTTTTAAGAAAAATTATTTTGATTATGCGTTACTTAAAATACAAGAATTAGTGAAATTTGTGAAGGCGCGGAAAGTTAATGTTATCAAATCACTGATCAAGAAACACAGCTGTTTATGTATACGTAAGGCGTTGAAGAATGTAGGTTGCAAAAATCTTTTCGCTAAAATCCATGTTCCACAGTATAATAACATCTACTCCCGTCGCCCTCAATCATATAAATGTTGCAGTTAAAAGAGACTTACGTCCTTTTGTACGCGGCGATTAGTGTTTGTTAAGGGGTGTACAGTTCCTTAGTCCTGAAAACTTCTACAACACTTTACTGTGTGAGTTGTTGATTATATTACCAATAGCTACGCCAAACGTTTATTGCGTGTAATAAGAGACACCAGTGCAGGTACAATACACACCAAACAATTTAACTATATTAATCAAAAAATATAAAAATAGTTTTGAATAGTGATATGCTAAAAATTACTAAAACTTTCTTTTTTTTTTTTTTTTTCAATTATTTTATCTTAGAACTGGCTTTTACTCCTATTTACTCCATGTTAATACACTGTAACACAATGTTGTTTCTCCGAAGCAGTAACTTGACAAGAACAATTCAAGTTGTTCCTACTCACTGCAGAATGGTAGTCGTGTCCACACACATTGTGAGATAAGAACCTTACCTACTACCGTGGCAAGAATCGTTATGACTTCCCCGGAGTCGCATTTCTCAGAGGACTGCTGCAGGTCGACAATCCAGCTGCCCGTCTCCAACTCATCGTCGTCGTCCTCAGTGCGAAGATGGTCCATCTGCAGCTGTAAAGCATTCTTGTAATGTTTAAGGGTGTTCACGTTGGCAAACATTTGTAATTTTATATTTGCACGCACAGTGTTCATTTAATAATATTTATTTGTGACTACATTTCCTCTTTGTAAAAAATTTTTGCAGCTTTCATAGTCTTCACACAGCAGCGTGTCAAAGTAAAAATTTGCAAGATACGGGAACATAAAAATCTAGTGACTTACTCGAATAAAATAACTTACACTAAAATTTGGTTTTATAAGCCATACGTTAAAGGAATTAAACCGCACAATGATTTTTAGTTCGAAATTTTAAAAATAATCTGAAGACGTGGGAAATGAATGTCATTTATAACAAATTTTACATAAAGCAAAAGGACTTTTTCTTGCATTCGAACCATGCATTCTCATCTCAGTACAAATTATTTCACTTGAGTAAGTCAATTGGTTTATCTTAGTCCTATGTTTTCGTAACTTGCAAATTTTGACTTTGACACACCGCTTTCAGAAAACTATGAGAGCTAAAATAATGTTACAAACGGAAAGCGTAGTCATGAAAAACGTCCATAAAACGAACATTATATCTTACAAATATAGCTAAAATTACTAATTTCTACCACGTGAGCATCCTTTGTTGCTGTTTTTTAGCCATTTTATAATTATCTACGTTTTATATTGGATACTGAAATTTTGAATATGTACACAGCATGATTATAAGTTTAACGACAAAATTCCATAGCAGTATTGGAGTTTATTAATTTATAACCGGAAAGTTTCAGTATAACAATGATGAATTACTAACACTTATTACGCCAAACAATCTTATAACTCTGATAATAAACTGAACCTTTTATTTTACGTTCCCTACCAGGAGTGATTCTGCCAAATAACTTAGAGATAAAAGGATACCGGGCCCACAACGGACATTGATATGATTTCTGAACGTTTCCTGTAACTGAACAGCATTATATAGTAAAAACATTGCTGGAATCGTTCAAAGATTACGTTTACAATTACTGTACTGAACAAAAGCACAGGATCTGAACACTTTAGTTCATGTAATTTGTCAAATTTATTTTATTATGAAAATATAGATTTTTTTCATGAAGACGAATTAAATTATATTCATATATGATAGTTATCAAACTGAAAATTATGCACCACTGACATCAGTCACAAATTTTTTCTATAGCTTCCGACTCAGCTCGAGTACAGTATACCAGTGGTTTCAGGTATTCAATACGCCAAACTTTCTTATTGGAACAACGCGCATATTTACTATATTTACTACAAGAAACTGTTTGTTAGTGCAAATGAGATTCTGTACATTTCTTGTATACATCTTGTTCACGGCTGAAAGGACGTTTCTTAAACGACTTTCGAACCAAAAAATGTCTGCCCATTGACAATTTATTATTTAACGGGAACACTGACTGTTACATAAAAAATAATGCGTGAAACATGGTGGTGTTCTAAAGTCACATTAATGCTGTTGGTAGAAAGAATTGATTAATTATATATTGTTTTAAAGTATTTAAATAACAATAAATATTATATCATTACGATTCATACAATTAAACTACAATTTTGTTTCACAGACACTGCATTGTAAATGCTAATGATAGCGGAAGAGGAAGGAAAGGCTATGTATAACTGTGAAAATGTGATAACTTAACAAAACCCAACTGACAGATTCAATTTCCAGCCCAAACAGTAACCCAACAATGACATTTATTCGCCGTGACGTTTGTGCTGCATAATTGTGAAAAATAAAAATACTAAACAAATTTTTCAGCGAACTCTAAACAAGTATTATAGTCATTACCTTTAAAACTATAGTTATCTTCAAAGCCGCTTAAATTAAAAGAAAGTAAAACATTAATCTTTAAAACACACAATAAATGGTGCAGTACGCGCCATTTATACTTTATAAATTTTTCCGGGGAAATGCTACTAAATAATTTATTATAATGTTGTTTTATGAAAACAATTGTTTCAGATAGAAGATGATCAAACATTATCAGCCTCATTCATAAGTGTTTCACCTAAGCGACCTTAGAACATTTTTACACATTTTTCAATTTCTTTGTGCGGGTCAACAGTGAGAAATAATAATGAAATGACATGTGGATAGTCATTATTTAGAATTTACCATAAGTAAATGTCTGAATTCACGGTTATGCATAAATAATCTTCACACACACACATATATATGTATATATATATATATATATATATACATATATATATATATGTGTGTGTGTGTGTGTGTGTGTGTGTGTGAGTATCAACGAAAAATATAATATCACTTCATTTTTGCATCGTAGTTTACTATGATTTAGTGCTATAGAAATTCGAATATATATTCGTTTACATATATTATGACACTTCGTTAAACTACTTCATGGAATCAATGTCAATGTGTTTACGCAGCTTAGCCCGCCCGAAAATATACTTGTGTGTGTTTATCTATTTAAGTTATAAATGATGTAGTAATTTTTGCCTCCACGTCTAATTACAAAATTTCTCAGATAAAGATTTTCACCACATATCTGTAATTTATGTTTCGAAATTTATAGAGAACAGTAAGATCAAATGCCTAAATATTAATATTCTAGCATGAAGTTTAAAGCAGTTTATAATAATCTTAAAACATCCGTTAGATAGGCCTACTTGAAGAAGAAATTTACTTCAAAAGTAACTTAACTAGAACATGACGTTTGAAATGTGCAATGCAATGAAAAACAATAACAGAGAACTTAATTCCTGTGAATGTAGTAATCGCGAAGAACCGTATATTTTAAAATTTAATGTTCTAGGTATGATAAAATGTATCAAATATTGAGGATGATTTTGTAAAAATACGCTTATATTTACTGCGTTTCCACCTTTCAAAGATCAAAAAGTACATCTAAATTGCGTTAAATATGACTTATGGGGTAAACCTATTCTAATTTGTGATAACTGCTGCTTCGTATTTCAGTACTAAAAATATGTTGAATATTTAAACTGTAATGTGATACATTTTTCACTTATTGCTCTAAGATGGCAGTCTGTTGGACCCGGTGTTCAGAGCCTTACTAATTTTGTGAAACCCGCGACGTGTTTTACTTCGGCATTGAGTTACATCAGGGTGTATGTTCTGTTTACCATATATTAGGAAAGCCGACTGCACATCCCTCAACGAATTTTTTTATGCTTGTAAGGGAAAGGAATATGTCACTTATTTTGTTATATTACTGTTAGAAAAAAATAATAGGCTAATAGAGCAATGAAAAAATACGATTTCGACACAGTTCGTTACCCACAACCGCTGGCAGTGTACGCGTGACTGACGGACAGAACTGTGATATTAAAATTACATTCTAGTTTTAAATAATGTACGCTTGGTCGAACACAAAATGTTTTACTCTTGTCTCATTGTAAGTATACAAATAATCACCACCAAATTAAAAAATTGTGATCTTCAAGGTATTTTTATGACAAATTACACCAAAAATAGTATTCCTCTGCGTGCTTACGTATAGTAACAACTACCTCAAGTACAGGAATGAGCTAATTCATAATGTCAAATATGCATGGTTTGCGGTAGGCCTAAATACAAAGTTTACTACATATTCTTGAAATATTTTCACTTTCTTTTAAATATATTAGCGTAACAAACAAGAAGTAACCAGCATTATTTATAAGCCTACTTTCCTCAAAGTGGGTGCACATTAACCCTATAAATTAAAATAGTTAGGTAAATCTAGAATTTTTAAATAATAATGTTAATTTAGACATGTGGAAACCGAAATAAAGAGAAGTTAAGTCATATTACTAAGTAACATACGCGTACTGAGTTTGTTAAAATTGGGGGGGGGGGG
>PNEQ01096456.1:76776-123652 GCA_003012365.1 Medauroidea extradentata | reverse complement strand
TTTCTTAAAGTAAGTTATGTTGCGTTAAAATATAGAAGTGGCTGCCAGTACAAAAATATAAACACATTAGTAACGAAATACACAAACGTCAAGTCGGTATGCAATGTAATAAATGCATACTAAGTTTAGTAACATTCTAAATAAAATACTTGTGAGATATACCAAAATATTCTGAACATAAGAAACTAGTACCATTTTGAAAATATCAATATGAATTCATCGAAAAAATAATTAAAAGTCAAGTCATAGTTCCTAGCTGAATATCTAAATCAAGTTTATTAAAAATCGGAGAAAATTTATGTCAGTTATGACAAACTGAAAATTTGGCCGCATTTATGGAAAAATAAACACAGGATGAATAAAACGTATACAAGTAAGTCAGCTTAGTAATCTGTGTACGTGTACTAAATTTTATGAAACTCAGAAAGAAGTAGTTCCTGAGATATGCTAAACGTATAAAAATGGCAGCAATTTTGAGAAAATTATCACATTAAGAACGAATTACACAAATGTCAAGTCAGCTTTGTGTGAAGTATATGGATACCAAGCTTGACGAATTTCTGAAATATATTTCCTAATATAAGTAATAATATGCTGAAAATATAAAAATCACCATAATTTAAAAAAAGAATATATAAAAGTAATTTAAGTTCTGTATATTTTATACGTGTACCAAGTTTGATGAAATTCATAAAACCCTTTTTTAAATTATTTAATACTATGCTAGAAATATTAAAAATTAATGCCATTTTGAAAATATGAGCACATGATGAACGAAATACTGAAAAGTTAAGCCAGCTTTCAGTTTAGTATATGCGCAGCAGGTTTGATAAAATTCAGAAAAATGTTTCATTACATATGTATTACTAAGCTAAAAATTTGAAATTGGCCACCGTTTTGAAAATTTGAACCCAAAATAAACGATAAGTTATAAACAAATGTCAAGTCAACTTTGTTTAGTAGTATGTGTGAACCAAGTTTAAATGAGTTATGAAAAATATTTCCCAAAATAAGTATTGCAATGTGGTATATGTGTGCTAATTTTATTGAATGAGTGAGAGAGTGAGATAGTTTGGTCAGCGCTTAACATCGAGGTCTTCAGCGCTGGTGAGGGGTGATATGATGTGAGTATGGAGCAGCGCCGGAATGAATGGGCGGGGGAAACGGGATGCCAGCGGCTTCGTCCGGCACGATTCCCACATGTGAAAATCCGGGGACCAACCCCGCCGGGAATCGAACCCGGATCGCCTTGGTGGGAGACGAGAGGTCTGACCCCTTTTTTTATTTTATTTTTGTTTTTTTAATAAAATGTTTGGTGCAGAGGCGACGCGGAAGCTTCCGCATCATCACTGCACCAACCATTCCCCCCATTAATGTGACTTAATTTAAGTGACCCCAGTACTTGTCGTGAGACAATTCGTATAGTGACAATTTTTGTGACCAAACGGACAAACACAAATTTACACCCAGCCAGACCTGGGAATAGAACCCAGAGCCCCCCCCCCCCCAAGCACCAAAGCCGACCGCTCAACCAACTGAGCCACGGGGGGTCGAACCCCTCGGCCACCGCAGCCCCTAAGTTTATTGAAATTCGAAAAAGTATTTTCTCGGATATTTAATACTATTCTAAGAATTTAAAAAATTACCACCATTTTGAAAATTTCACGTACGAAATTCGTAAAAGTCCATTCGTCTTTTTATGTGTACCGACGTTAGTGATATTCTAAAATATATCTTTCATGACCGGAAAATGTTGTAATTGCCGTCATTGACTGAAAAGGGCGTAAACTAAATATTAAAAGTTAAGTCAGGATATTAACACTATATGTTCACAAAGTTTCAAGAAATTCGGTCCACTGGCTCAAAAGTTTTTAGGGACACATATGCACACGGACTTGCGGTCAGAAATGTGATCTTATAAGCTTATTTTTCCTTGGAAAAGTACGCTAAAAACTGTAAGATGTAAAGGAAATGTTTTTATTCGAAGTTACTTGTATTAGGTATACGAGGGAAGTTCCGAAAGACAGTTTTTTTTATTCACACGGAAACTTTATTGTCAAACACAATACACAATGGTATTATGAACTACATATTTTGCACTAGTTTTCTACACAGCCACCAGCATTATAGCGTGCTATCATTTTGAAGAAACCTCTGTGGTATAAGTATGTGGCTTGCGATGCATTGAACTGTCTAACAGCTTGCTCCTTCTCAGTAGGGGGCCGCGGTGGCCAAATAGTCAGACCATTCGCCTCCCACCAAGGCGATCCGGGTTCGATTCCCGGCGGGGTCGGACCCTGGATTTTCATATGTGGCAATCGTGCCGGACGATGTCGTTGGTCGGCGGGTTTTCTCGGGGATCTCCCGTTTCCCCCGCCCTTTCATTCCGGCGTTGCTCCACGCTCACCTCATGTCACCCCTCACCAGCGCTTAAGACCTCGATATTAAGCACTGACCAAAATCTCTCACACTCTCTCATCAGCATTGTTATAAATATTACGTCCCGAGAGTACGGCCTTCAATGCAGGAACGAGTTGTAGACCAATGGTGCAAGCAAGTGTTTGTAGGCCGGATGATAAATCTCTCCCATCACTATGGCAACTTTCAAACCAAGGTCTGTGCAAAGTGTTCACACTACAATGCGAAATTGCGGTCTCGGAAACCTGTGTTTCGTAAACAAGTAATGGCGGAAAATAACCCGAGTCAAACATTTACAGGATACATATTTAGAAATGGTTTTGTATACGAACATGAATGCGGATGTAATAACAATAAAGAAATTATATTAATTAGCCTACTTATTTTAATACGTATTCAGATCTTTTGTTGACACAGTCCAAAATAGCATTCCTTAAAACGTAAGTACGGATCGTAATTTTCTTCATTGTTTTCGAATGTTTTATATGTATATATATATATATATATATATATATATATATATAATGAAGGTGTACTGAGAAAAATGGATTGTTACGAAAAACACTTAAATACGCTTTATATTAACTTTGTTGTATAGTTTAAGTTTATACTGGAGTTTATTTGCTTTGACAGTAAAATCGTGCCGACGTAATTGATTAAAAGCGAACGTATATTTTTTTTCCGTAATAAACATTTTTTCGTTAGATGTTATAATTAACAACACGTGCCTTTGAATTTACCCAAAATATTTGTTCCTGTCAAAAACACAAACGCTAGTTTGCTTATACTATTTTACTTATTTGCTTTTGCTATCGTATTTAACTGAGCCAACAATATTCATGACGTACTACACAAGTTTGGTAAATTTAACCATGCAAATATTTAAACAAAAAAAAATCGTTTTGGGTGGAAGCAACTAAATATGTATTTTCGGGAAGTCGTTCTTGTAATGACAGTTATTTTGTATGCACGTGTTAGCTGTTACACACGCGGTGACTTAGGAAACTTGTCTGACCTCTTTTTAAATATAGGCATTTACTTCATTTGTAGAGTATTAATTTTTGTATAATTTTGTGTATTTATATTAGTTTAAAATATTAAAGATAACTATAACGGTTAAAAACATTCTGCCGAGTGCACACGAGTCAAATTCTAGTCTTCGTTTCACGTTTCCCATATTCCGTGTACAATTTTATAAAAATTACGAAGAAGAAAACAAGCGACAGTCAACCAAAATATTATAATCATAAATTTATCTAAATTACATGTCAACGGTACGTGAATATACAAATTAACGAATGCGTTAGAAAGATGTAGTGGTCTGGGAGTAGCCTGTGTGGTCGGTAAACCAAAAATTGTGGAATCGAATCCTTGTGTATTCCAAATTTTTTTACTCGTTAATATATTTGTATAAACCCTTACTGTGCAAATAACTCTTACTTTTGTGATCACAGCAATAAAAATAATTTAAATTTCCTATAATTTTATGGTTGCTAAAACTAATTAGGTGTTTGATTTAACAATGTCATAAACCACGTCAATGGGTTAAAACAACAAACATAATTCAAAGAATTCATTTGGGTGTGACATTCGTTTGCACTTATTGAAATATACCATTTAGTTGTATCAAACAAATTTTGCTCGATTTTTTAATATTATTTTCTCAGTGTGATATCCTGTATGTGATGCCAATATTTAAAGTATCACGTTGTATACTTGGTTACTAAAATCCCAGTTTTCCTGTTAAATCGCACACAACTTTCGTCTCGATAAACGAATTAACAAACTCAGGTTTCGCTCAAAAACGGGACATGACTTTCGTACTGTTACAATGTACTCAAACATCTGTTTACGAACTCCACGTTTCCAAATATGTATTTAAGGGTAGATATGTAGGGTGTATCTCAAAGACACACACATACAAGTCTTTTGTTTTAAGGCGTTGCGGTTGGAGCAAGCGATTTTGGTCAGCGATTACTATTGAGGTCTTTAGCGCTGGTGGGGGGGGGTGACATGAGGTGAGTACGGAGCAGTGCCGGAATGAAGAGAAAGGGAAACGAGAGATCCACGGGAAAACCCGCTGACCAACGGCATCGCCCGAAAACCGAACACGCCGGGAATCGAGCCCGAATCGCCTTTGTGGGAGGCGAATGGTCTGACCGCTCGGCCACTGCGGCCTCATTTTGCGGTTGGAGACTCGTCTAACTGCTACCAGATACGAGAAGTGTGTTCCAAATACGGTCCGAGTGTTTTTCACCAATAACTTTCCCACTAAGACATTTCAAGTCGTCAAATCCCTATCTCAATTCGCTCCGGTTGTCCATCGCGTCATAGTAAACGTTCCACTTTAAAGCAATTCTCAGCGTTTTTTTATATTGGTGTTAGAGCTGAAATAACTTTTACCAGAACGCTTAAAAAAAACTGATACAGTTTGGAATAAAAAAATGTACCATTCGCTAACAAAGGAAAAACTTTTGCTGGATTTCCTTATTTAGGTAGGAAAAATCGTTATTGTTTTGGTGAAAAAAATTAATCAAAGTCTGTGTGGTCTATGTAAACGAGCCAAGCAGTGAAATACATATATTTATTTATATATTGGTAAATTTGAATTGAATTAAAGATATAAGTTTACTTCGCGAGGACAGTGAAGTTACGAAATATTTTAGATAGGGTAACGTCTCTTTCTGCCAATGAAGAAGCAAAGCAAACTTAATTGATTCGGAGCAGAAGCTTTTACCTGCGAAATCCAGTGACCTGTCATGTTTCTTCGACTGGAAATGTGCAATCTGCTAGACATTCCAGAAATTGTTGAGCATCTTTGCCCGCTGCCCCACATCTCTCCAAAATTTGAGAGGAAAATTGCAAAAAGAAATTGCACTGAATATAACATTTTTCACTGCTGTTACAAGAAATTCAGCTGGAACACTTAAAAAAGCAAATAATTACTTCCTTGTACTTATTAAGGCAGCGTATGTTTCTATTCTCCGAACAAGTGTCTCACACTTGTGGGGATTAAACCTTCACTCCGGCTTTGTACTATAATGCGAAAATCTGCTTAGAGTTCTTTACGAAATCCGCTGATAAATGCAATCGGCTAAACTAGGATTTTAATGGCCAACACTACGAACACCACATGGCAATCTGTGTCTGGAGGCTGACGTAAAGAATGCCTTCAGTCAGTTAGTAAATACATTTGTTTTATTTAATGCATTTTTCCTTGTATGTATATTAATGTCGGTAGTTATATTTCCATAGGCGTATTCTCAATTTACACGATTTAAAGAAACTTGTACTAAAATATTTCCATAACTGATGCGACTTTGTACGGGTCGTGTTCACGCAATGACAATATTTTATTTGTCAGTGATGGTGTAAATTTGCAGATCCTCTATTTCGTTTGCAAGAATGGCAAAGTTGATTGAATATAGTTTGGTCAACTCGTACATTTTGCTCGTTAGCGCTGGTGGGAAGTGACATGATGTGAGTATGAAAATATGGGGAAGAAGAATGGCAGATCCCCGAGAAAACCTGCCAACCAATTGCATCGTCCGGCACGATTCTTACATGCGAAAATCCATGAACCGACCCCGCCGTGAATCGATCCGACATCTCCTTGTTGGGAGGCGATTGCTCTAGCCACTGCGCCAAACGCGGCCCCACGTGACAATGGTGTTACCATGCGCAACTTATCACATTTGATTTTCGGTTCACAAAGGGCTGGTTGAGTTAGTATTTGAGTAACGTGATGGTATTTGGTGCAATTTGCAACCATAAAACCTACCAAAGTCGCTGACAGATTAACGCAACTTGTTAACCTACTAGGTACAATAAATATTTTGTAGGCTGTCATGAATTTTTATTCTACATATGTTTCAAATTTCTGGTATTACTTACGTAGAAAAAATTAAAATATCAAGTTACCTTCTTAACCTTGGATTTGTAATTCGTTTCACATTTTAAACGTACTTTACAGCGTGTAATGTTCCTTAAATAAGATAATGTCATTTCGTATTTGATATACAATCATACGGCGGGTATTTCATGAAAAGTAAAGGAAGTTCACGCCATTAATATATATATATATATATATATATATATATATATATATATATATATATATATATATATATATATATCACTGTCACAGACGGTATAGCAAAGCGAGACACTAATCGACAGGTAATTTTCTGACATATTGAACAACTGTTTCATCGTATTTCCTTACTGGGCCATTCTGAGTTCTTCCAAATCAGTGAACCTGGAACATTTGAAATATCTTTTTGAAAGGTTTATAGTGACGTAAGATGCCCAACCACTAGCTGAATCCGATTTTCAAAAAAAAAAAATAAAAATAAAATAATAAAAAATCTGTAGCACAAATGTTACAGTGCGCTTTTGTGGTGGATTGCTTTGCATTTTAGAAAAAAATAAGTAATTTGAAAAATTCCTCAGACTTCATTCATTGTTGTCAAAGCTTCAACTCAGACATTCTATGCTTTTGAGGCTTTATACAAGTATCAACTGGTGTTAAGTACCTTGCATAAAAAACACATATCCTCATAGTGTAATATTTTACGTTCCCACAAACGTTGGTCAATTTATCTGCATCACACAAATATATCCAAAAGACGCTAAAATTCTCGCAATAATTTTATTCTCATCCCTTGTTTTGCTGTAATTATTGCATTGAAATAAACGGCATTTATACATAAAATTACATAATGCGTGTTGTTCATCTCAGGTAAATAATATAGGGTTGATCGTCTCTGGTAAGAATAACTTTAAATTATATTTTTCCTATGCCATCATTTTGTTGATATCACAGAGTAATGCCCTTAAGGCCACGGGTCGTTATTTAGGTGCCTTTTCGAATATTATTGTACTCTAAAAGAAAGGAGAATTCGTAAATATATCACATTGATTCGTTTTCAATTATGTTTACTTTATAACCTAATTATTATACTGAAAAATTGTATATATTGTGTAATTATCAACCTAATTAAATTTATTTATATGGATAACAAACAAAAATATTTAATTTTACACAATTTTTACTTTGAAGACTTCGTAGCTCTACAGAAAAAACAATTTTCGGCAACTACATGAGACAGTAAATAGATAGTCTAAAAATCTAAATAGTGGATTGAGGAAAAATCTAAAAAGTAGTAATCGCAAACCCTGCATACATAGGAAACCGCGGTCTAAAACACCCTTAGTAATCATTGAGAGATAACAGAAATATGTGTGCGGTTTGTTTTTCTCAGGTGGCTGTGGAATTTTATTTCTGACAAACAGGACGGACTATTGTTCTTAGAGTTTGAATTGTTACTTTGCGTCAGAGTTTTAAACATTAACTGGTGCGAAACACACATCGCACTTCGATGCTGGTGGAGTGCATGAATAAATATATGTCTGCTTGAAATTATTTATGCACATTATAAAACCACGAAATCGTTAGCTCTGTTGTGGAACCCAGAGGAGGTTACGGGGTCGTTATATTGTTCCGCGTATGTACGACTTATAGTAAATACAGCTTTTCTTGAAACTTGTCAACCAACGAAACACATGAAACTTCAATTGTAGTAAAGGGAACATTCTGCTACTGGTACAGGAAAAAGCCACGCTAGTGTAATTCAAGCTCAGTTTTTATACGCGAAAAATACGACGGTTAGTCTGGAAGTTGCTTAATTATTGACTTCTACACAAGACTGTAATTATTTCAGCAAGAAAAGAGGCAGAAACTGTGTGCTAATTGGCTCATAATGAGAGGAACCTCGCCCTGCTTGGCAACATCCAGTGTGGAAAACTTAAGCTTTGTCTTCTGACACCAAGCGCCCGGTTCAGTGTGCAAGTCTCTACCAACCCTCGCCAATCTCCCCAGCTTTTATGAACCGACCCTTCCTCCTCGCCAAACTCCTGCCTCCTTCAAAGCTCCCTCGTCTGTTAAAAGAGGGTAAAAAATTAAGTCGGTATCTGTTGAAGTTTCTAGCCTGACGAATACGAGGGACGAGATAAAGGAAAAGAGAGAGAAAGATAGGATGAGAAAAAAATTAAGTGGACCCGTGTGTGCCAGGAGTCGTTCAAATTAAATCGTTTTTCTAATTGGAGATGTTAATTAAGGCGGGTCTTCAAGGTAGGCTGGGCACATTGTAATATTAATGATGGCGATGTGAAGGGACTGGGGAAATTTACAAAAGCCAACCGTGGACTCGGGCGAAAATCTGCTGTGAACGTGACAAGGGTAGCAATACCATCACAACCTTTATTCCAAGCAGAGAATCTCTTGGTTTTTCTGTGTTTGCGTGTACATACGCTTAAACACATGTGAACTAAATGTGTAAACCGAAATTGAATATTCGTTGACATGCGGTTTTCCATTACTACGGGCATTGCATTCCCGATAACGAATATTTAACGTGATTGAAAACTGTATTTTAAGAGTAATTTGTCGTATATATACCATGTTCGTGCCCTAGTCCTTATTGACCTCAACTTAAAACGAGGTGTTTTCCTCAATTGATTTAAAAATGTAGATTTCTTCGATAGATAAAACAATGTTTATAACCTTAACAAGTGTTTTACCAAATAACTTTCTTTCAAATACTTTAACATAAGTTAACTTTTAATTCAACAGAATTAACGTTTGGAATGGACGAAGTCAGACGTTGAAGCTTACGTTTCATTTGTATAATTGAAAGCGTAACGCTAAGGCATTGCAGGATACATATCTCAGGGTCGTTCATGAAATTAATACTATATAGATATAAAAATATTTACTTTACTGTGCAATCAATGGCGTTGTAATCCCCTATTGAACTTTTACAGCAGCCTTTAGTATTGAAATCCGGTAACATGCGGAGTAAATTCAGCGTAGCAGGTCAGATGTCCCTGCGTGTCGTCAAATATGTGTTTTATTTAAACATGTTCTAGCTTATGCATATGAAAGATATTTCCTGTTTACATGTGTCCCACGAAATATAAAAGAAAATAATAATAAAGGAAAATAAATGTCCTCAAAACACGCACACATAAACTTCATTACATTCACGTTTTAGTAAAATCTTTCTAAACGCTTTGATTTTAAAACTATGATATTGTAGATCAACAATTTCGTAAAGTGGAAAAATATATGTAAATATACACTGTAAGTTACAATTTAGGAACTTTTTTAGTTTAGAATTTAGAAACTTTTATTGTTAAAACCCGTTTTGGAAGATAATCAACAATGTAAACTTAAATATGTAATATATTTCGGAAAATATATCCCAGAAAAAAATGTTTTAATTTGAAAGAATTTTATTCAGCACTTTGAATTTATTATATTTAATTAATTTATTTCTGCAATGTTGTAGAGTTGTACCACATGATTAAATTAATATTTAATTTTACAGTTCAGGGTTTTGAATTCTGCAACGTTCGTTGCTGTAGTTTTCCCATTTCGATCGCTAACACTACACGAAAGAATTATGTTTTAAATTCATGTGTCCTAAACTATTAAATGTAAACGTGAACACTGTTTTTATCAAGCAACCCAGTAATTGGGGTAGTAAGTATTTCCTACCAGTAGTCATGAATATTATACGTCAACAAAAACTTTACTATGTTCTGCGATACCCACATCAGACCGTGTATCATAAGAAGAAATATATTAATTTTCTGATTTTAAACGCTCAATTGTTAGTTAAAAAGAAATAAAATTAACTTTGCAAATGTTCTTTTCCGAATAGTTTTAAAAACTGGTACGAAGTAACCATTTTTATGTTGTTCTAAGTTTCGTGCCACCAAAAGTCGTATTGTTACAATTCTGAAACCTAAACAATAAAAAAAGTGCAGTCAAGAGAGGAAAGTTATCTCAATACCTACTAAACTTTTTTTTTTTGGAGACGTTGCCAAGAAAACTCAGAGCAGTTATATTTTCAAATCAAACGTTGGATTCAAGCCGAATTTCGACAACACCGCCAGAGTGTGGGTAATTGGATTTTCCAAATTAAACCAGCGTTGTACTGAATGTAAGTTTCGCACATTCAAAAGTTTACAGCAGTTGCTTGCTTTTGTAGAAATTTCTGCTGTTAATGAGCTATTTTAAAATAAAGTAAAAATTTTGTACGTTTAAGGATAAATGTCACACTTCTGTAACTTACTTTCCAAATTATCCTTTGCAAAATAATTTACCGTTTCATGTTTTTTATTTAAGTTTTCATTGTGTCCACCCATTTGTACAATTGGAGAACACGAATTTTAAAAAAAAATATTTTATATTTTGGAAACTACTTTACCGCCTCGAAACAAATTTCCTGTTTTCCAAACCTAATAATTAAGTAAAGTACTACAAACATTATTTAATATTGGAAAATAATAATTAAAGAAAAGTAATTAAAATAACCATTTTTACGTTTACACAACATAAATATACGAACATTAAAAAATTTGCATGTATTGTAAGGAAACAATTCTACCAATTCACGGCAAATTTGATAGTTAAGGGCTTGTTCCTGAGTTTTTTTTTCAGACTGGTGAACATAACTCAAATATTTTAAACCAAAAGCTTTGAAAGAAATTGAGTCAATGTGCAGTCACACGATGCACAATACTGTGGATGGGTTTTAAAAAATAATGTTCAATTCGTCAGCAAAAAAAAAAAATAAAAAAAGCTTAATTTTTGCTTACTTTCACAGCAGAAATGTGGTACTTTGGGTGATGAAATCTAAAAAACCGTTCAGTAGATTTCTACAAAATAAATTCAGCTACAAATTATAACATATAGGTCTCAAAAGTGTGGAGCAAAACTTTAATATGAGTATAAGGTATGAGGTCATCAAGATAACTGAACAAGACGTGCGTTCTAATTTGTTATAAGTATAGGACAGACAACCTAACTACAGAGCTAAAATACTATTTATATTGTAGATATAAAATAATAGACAGAGCTACGTTTAAAATCAGTTAACAATACAAGATACAAGTAAAATTTTAATTCAAAATAAAAAAAAAATTGTAAGTCGTTGAGGGGTTGGGTATCATGCAGATTCCAGATCATGCAGCTTAAATCAAGGTGGCCATGATATTGCAATATTATTGAAGTCACAGGATGCTAAATTTCGAATCGATTAGACCATTAGAAGTTGCTCACATCCCTTCAAAAACCCGAAAAGAACTGATGATCTTCCAACGCCTAAACTGGTTTTCTTTTATCATAGCTGAGAACACTCTCGATAAAGTCATCTTAAAAAAAAAAAAACACATAAATCGGTTTATTCGTTCAGGAGCTACGATGCCATGCACAAACACACAGATACGCACATACACACGTTAAACTTACAACACCCCTCTTTTTGCATCGGGGGTTAAAATTAAAAAGATAACCAGTTGAGACTAGAAATTAATTAGGAGTTACTTCAGTATATATATATATATATATATATATATATATATATATATATATATATATATATACATACACATATACGTATATACATATATATACACAGACAAGTTGAAAAGTTAAAAATAATTAGAATTATTTATTTTTTTGTATTATATTGAATACTGAATGATTAATATTTGTGAATCTCTTACGGAATGAACAACTATTCCAAAATTTGCATATGATAATATACCTGTACAAATACAATCCAAGTGATTACACATAAACTGAATGAAAAATGTACATGTAAGAGTTTGAAATCCATACCCACGTGTAAAGGTATAAATTAAAAACGTAGCCTTCTTGAGACACTGTAATAAAACGACGAAAAGACTGATCAAACTTTTCTGCCCTAGCTTGACACGATCCCCCGCTGAACGAATGTTAAACAAGGTTTGGAAAAAGCACGTAGGCAAAGCGTGGCCGGTAATCCTGTTTTATGCAAAATTGTGTGCATCCCTACCCTAGTACACTTTGGCGAAAATAAACCCGCCCTTGCCCAAACCTACCCATCCCCCACCAATACACAGTTTGGTACCACCTAGAAATCCCGTAGTTGGTGCTAGACTTTCGGACTGGTTGGGAGGAAAGTAAGTATCGTTGCTGAAGAGAAGATGTTTGGAATCCTTCCGAAGTTCATATGGTGAACAGGAAAGTTGAGCCTCACCCAATTTACCTTAAGTAACCAAGTAACGGAATTTCTAAACGTATTTCAATAACTAACGGATATCTTAAAAAAAACTGTACACACAGTCAAAATAAGTTTATATTTGCAATGTGTAGTAAAATATTTATAGTTGTGTTATTCCTAAACCGCGAACGAACAGCCCAGACCACGGCTTTTATGGTGTATTTATATCAAGTATTCTGTGTTTCACGCAGCTATGAATGATGTATTTTTAAAACAAAATTATAACAAACATTCGTTTTTTCAAGAAACATTTGCAACCACGTCTGTACTTTTTTTTTTATTTAGGTAGCAGGACAGGAATTATATTTCAAAGATATTTACGCTATAACATTTAAATTAACGCTGTGACTTCTTGCATAGATTTTAATTATAAATGTAACAATCGTATATTATCGCTATGTATAACAGAGAGCCCTGACTGACTTTCTTACTGATATATTAAACTGCAGACCAAACCGCTGGACTTAAAAATGTGAATTTTTTGTGCGTGATCCCTTTATGTCGTAGGCGAACACTAAGAAGGGATTTTTCAAAATTTATCCCGTAAGGGGGGTGAAAAGTGGTGAAATGTATATCATAAGATTCGTCTAGATAGCTTCAACCCGACGGCCTACCGTTCGTCATTTTTACATCAATGGGTGAATCATAAAAAAGCATATTAGCCAATTATATATTTTTTTTGTAAATTCAACAATTAAGGGGGTGAAAAGACCTGAAATGTGTTTTAGATTAATTTTCTATATCCATCGAACCCTTCGCGATTCTTAGTTTCTTTTCACTTCAAAATATTACTTACGAAACATCCAAAACGTAGTTTTAGGATTTTTTGAAATTCGAACCCCAAGCAGTGAAAATGAGGGAAATGTGTTTTTGATGAATAGTCTCTATCACAATTAGCTATCGTCATGATTTTTTCTTCAGTTGGTTACTTACACAAATTATATTGATAGGACTGCAAGACGTTTCGAAATTCTTTAATTAAGGGGATGAAAATACGCGAAATGAGTTGTCGATTATTCAACCTACCCATCGAACCAATCAAGAAAATTATTTAAATATGTTATTCGAATTCGGCCCTAAAGTGGTGCCAAGCGATGAAAAGTGATTAAATGCATTTTCAATTACTCGTCAATATAACTGGAATCCAACGGGCTATTGTCGTTTTTTTTCACGTCCAAGAGACACCATTACAGTGGTATAAAATGTGATTTAAGGATTTTTCGAAATTCAGCCTCTTAATAGGCGAAAAGACCTGGAAAGTATTCTACATAAATTGTCGATATATATCAAACCCATAGAGATATTAAGTTTATTTTTGTTTCAGGATGATGGTTAGGAAGGTGGCCACAAATATGTTTTAAGATTTATCGAAATTCGAACTCCCAGTAGTGTGTTGGTGTCATATGTGTTTTTTTAATGAATAGTCGATTTTGATTCGACTGAACGGGCTAGCGTCGTGATATTCACTTCAATTGGATACTTATACAAATGTCTAATATGCAAAATGAAATTATTTCAAAATTCAACAGCCAAAAAGGTGAAAAAGCACAAAATTTGCTTTCTATCAGTCCATGATATCTATCTAACCAGTAGAGATATTGAGGTGTTGTTCACGTCAGATTGATGTTTACATAAGTATTTAAATAAAGTATATGTAAGTTTAATTTTACTTTATATGATAACTTGAATATTATGAACAAAACTAAGTTTGTAAACTTTCAAGGCAGACGATCCGAATAGCAACTACGGCCAGCGATAAATAAATTATACAGGAGTTTCACTCAACTGTAACCTATCGAGACGTGGAGTTGTAGGTTAGAAAGACAGGCAGCGCGTAAAGATAAAGGTTAGAGATGATGGTACATCGCAAATATTTGTTGTGCCAACATACCCTTGAAAACACTGCAGTCTCTTGCAAATTGTATGATTGGGTGATATGCGTCTGACACAACATAGCTAGGGCCCTGTATGGATTTCGCCAAAATATTTTTGCAGCACTTTGTTTCAGTGTCTTACGTGCGCACCTGCATCTCTGTTTTGTGGCCAGTGATTGGATGCCTTAACATACAATGTCTGGAGGTTAAACCCGCAAATCACAGACGCGTTGTGTCACAGTTACCCATGTACTACTGACTGGCACAGTCAAATGAATAATGACTCTGCACAAAGACAGTCTGCCAATTATCGCGTAGGTGAGCTGCAGGTGTGCACGTAAGACACTGAAACAAAGTGGGGCAAAAATCTTTTCACGAAAACTACCGGGCCCTATGTATACATCATACACAACGAGGTCATTTAAAACAAAAAAGTAGATTCGGTTAGAGAGGAGAAAGAAGAATAGTTCGATCATTGTATAGATATAGTTAGAAACCCTCCCAGCGTTTGACTGGAGTGACTCCGTAAATCCATCTAACTGTAGCGTTTACCACAAAGGAAAAGGCCAACTACAAGAAGAAAGTAAGTACTTTTCCAGCCGCTGCGTCTGTGAAGGAGAGAACTCTTTCTGTCCTCGCCAGGCCCGTGTACCTAGACTGACAGCTTCTCCAGCTCACACGACAGCTCAGTGCGCCCCAGGACAGAGGGTACAGGTTGATGTGTGGGCTGACAGCGTCCTGTCTACTGCGAGACTTGAACCTCACAAGACTAGTTGTATCTCGTTCCTGCGCGGCGCTCAGCGACGAGAACGTCCTCGATTTGTCTTGTTCTGACGCGCGTCACGCACCCGGCACGGCACAAGACAGCAAGGGCCATTTTTTAAACTATAGCTAATATTCTTAGGAATGTTTAGTTCCCAAAACGTCGAGGAAATAGGACTGTCAATTTAGTGTATTAGTTGTTTACACGAAATTGGTCTAATAACGCAGGTAATGTATTAATGTACAATGACGTAGAATAAATTTAATATTTTGCCTTGCATTCTACAACAGTTCGTAAGATTATATATGTACATGTGTGTAGGCCTACGTATGTGTCTATACACACACACACATTTATATGTATGTGTACCTATAAACGTACACATATAAATTTCCCAATAATATATTACAGTTTAAAAAACAGATTATACCTAACTTCTCATTAAGATTTATTATGTGGGTAAAAAATTGAATCGTCCTGTAAATAGCGGATTTATTGAAGAGAGAACTATTAAGGCTACTTCACACATTTTTATACAGTCTCATAGGCATTCTTATTCATGTCTTCTGTAGAATTTCCAATACTTATTCGCTATTAAGTATACCAATACTTGTACTTAACCCTACGAATATATATAACATGTTTCTGGTACTGAAGTTCAAAATTTTAGTATCGCAAAGGAGGATAAATTTTAAGGTTGTTTGATATTTAGATATATCGGTACCTATTGATATCAAAACAAAAAAATATATATATAATCCATATCAAAATCTTTAAATATCTATATATCGGTGGTATTATATCAAAATCACCTATATATCTATATTGAACACATACCGAATAAAGACATTGGTATTTAAAAATCCTGATATCTCACAATATATCAAAATTATAACGATATATCCGTAATCACCGATATATCGAAAACGTCATCGGTATTTGAACATAATTATAACTCTTAATATATCTAAACCACTCATATACAAATATTTTCGTTATACTGAAAACACACATAAACTGACAACACTACCAAAATTAGTAATTCCATCTAAACCGATTATTTTATTTATTTTATTTTTGGTCAGGACTCTACGATAGCGAAATTAAAATTATTATCTAAATGACCATTATTATCTAAACCATTACATCACAGAAATCGTGATTGGATGGTATCGTTATTGTACAATGACGATATTATTTGTGTTTGGTAAATTTGCAGTATATTTATTAGTCAATGTCAATTACATTTACGTTTATTTTGCCGATGATCTGGGATATTAAAGATTATAAAGGTGTAATGTAAATAATTATTACCACCACTGTCGCTGTCTAGGTTTACCATCGGTAAATCTATTTAGTCTCACAATATTTTATTCAGCTATACATTATATTTCTTCCGTTATCATTTCACGTGTAAATTTGCACCTATTTACAGGTTTGATTGAAATAAATTAAACGTGCTACAACGACGATTAACAAATGTAGTGCTTTAAAATACAGGACACTTTGTTCGCGACTTAAATAATTGAAATACTTAAGTATAAATAGAAAAATTGATGTTATCAGCATATCGACATGCCAAGAAGTTAGTGTAACCGATATGTAAAAAGTTATTGTAACCGATATACCGAAATGTTAGTGTTATCGATATTCCAAAAATACCGAGCATCCAGTTGAACTTAATATCAATGTCACAATTTATGATATCGGGCAGCCCAAGTAAATTTACCCTATATTCTGTAATTAATACTGATAATGTGTTAATGGGAAAAATGCCTCGTTGAATGCAATGTCATTTATTACGTAAAGAGGATCAAAACAGGTAAAATAAGAGACAATTGCGTGTGTTAAGAATCTGTCCCAATGTTCAACAGGCTTAACATCTGAAAATCGAAAAATTAATTAGAATTGACGGAAATGGAATTGAAACACATTACGTAAATTATAATTCAGTTTTCGGTATAGGCTAGGACATTCGCTACGCTAAACAAAAAAATAAAAAAATGGGAAGTCTTCTAGCTTAATCATTGCAGAAATATAATTCCTTTTGAGACCCAGCAAGACTTAAGATAATTTTCTGCACGTTGTAAAGAATACACAGTGCTCTGGGCGAGGATGAAATCAAAGTGTATCTTAGGGAGATGGCCGCTTCTTGCCCAGCTGGTGAAGGAAGGACCAGCCTAAGACATTCCCAGCACGTCGCTGCAGGCATATCCAATCGAGAGCCCAGCGCGTCTCCCACAAGACCCTCTTCAACATCGGCTTACTTCTATTGATTGATTCCTCCGCATACTCCCCTTACCTTGTAGACACTGCTATCCGTGATGTGGAAGGATGAATTAGAGGGTTATGTGGGAGACACTCAGGTGTCACTGTTTGAATAACTCCTTGTCTCTCATTCCTAGCAGACCACTACGCCAAAAAAAAAAAAAGTGGAGAAATGCAGTGAGAGATATTTTGAATTCTTTACAGATCGAACCCATTTCGCATTTGTAGTTTACTTCTTTATGCATATTTATATGAATAACGCAATTAATGTATTTACTAACAATAATTTAGGGCCTACACACTTCACAATCCATTACATTTCGAAACATGACATACACTAACATTTTTAATGCGAAAGTAAATCTGTCTGCCAGGTTGTTACATTTTCACAACTAAACCTCTGAACCAAACGCAATGACATTTTGCACAGAGGTAGCCTGGGACATGGCAAAGGATATAGGCTATTAATGATAAAAGTTAATATAAATGTAGTTGGGTTCCGAACAAGTAGGTTATGCAGCTGTCATTGTTGTAGCTTGGTAGCTAACAAGTAGCTCGTACAATGTTGCAAGAGCTATCACCTCATACCTTGTAGAGTTCCTTAACACTTTGAATATTGTCAAGAGTATCTTATTATAAACTTAGGTTAGAAGTTGGTTCCTGTACGTTTTATCCAATAGCGATGTTACTATTTAGTTAGTTGTTGTGCGTGCATCCGCCAAGTTTTCTTGGACTGGACAAAATAAGGGGGGGACAGAATTTGGGGGTGGGGGTACCCAAAACTATTGCATTAAACATTGAAAACCACGTGAATTAGGCCACGGGCAATAGCCAGTACATTACAATAAATTTCACAAAAATATAATACAGTTCAAACCATGGTTCTCCTCGCTCAGGAGTAAGATAGTGCGGATAGTAGTACCGTATAGCCAGAACGTTAAGAAGTTCAATATAGTACCTAATTAATTTTATTGTTAATTCTTCAGCTGATTTCAAAATTAGTAATGTGCCATATACGACAAAACAGGAGAATTACGAGAAAAACAATTTAATTATTTCTGGAACTGCTACAGTAAATACTCACTAACATTAACGGGCGTAATGTTGAAATAACTATCTCACTAAAAAAAAGTGATTACTTAAAAATATTAGTTTATATTAAGCTGCTAAATTTGACGGCATCATGTATCTGCAGATCATGTATGATTTGTTACACATGTATAAAATACTTTTTACTTTGATTCACTTCTACAAAAAGAATTCTAGTCTTGTATTCTGCTGATACAAATATTGCTTTTATAAAACTAAAATAATTTTTGTAAAACTGTTTCAAATCTGTAATTACTTAGCTCGTTTTACTGATACCATAAAATTATTGAGTAATCTACTGAAACATAATACCGTCCAATTGAGTCCCTGATGTTGTATTTTTTGAATGAAACATGGTAAACTTAGCATGTAAAAACATTGCAGACTTTGCGATTTTCCTTGGGTTTCCATAGAAAACTCTATTTCCTCTCACTAATATATTATTATATTCTACTTTCTAAGATACACGGTAACGTAAAAAAAAAAAACATTTTGCTACGGTAGATTACACGTACCATTTTTCCGACTTTTATGTAGTGAACTCTCATGTACTACGTTTAGAGTACAAACTCAATTCGGATTGAAATAGGAGTGGACTGAAGAATCATGATATAAATTTTACTTTAAATACGTTCCTACTGGACTTAAGTAGGAGTGGAGTGAGTAATCCAGTCCAGTCAGCGAGGTGGACTGGACTGTAGAATCCAGATTGAAACGTTTACTTTAAACACCCAGCTGACTGAATTGAACGAAAACAAAACGGTGGCCATATTTAAACATTTCTTTGGTCATGTAACAGGTTAAAATGGTCCTGGGCTAGCTATATAAAACGGTTTTATGTCATAAAATAAATAAAAATTCCGATGAATAAATTCGAAACAATATATCCAGAAAATATTCGCCTCTTGTTTTTTTTTTTTTTTTACAGTAGTTTGTTCTGTAGTTCAATGTTTCGCAGAGAGATGTCTCTAGACACAGATTCAGTTCATGTTTACATGTCAATCCGGATCGAAAATTTTACTGTAAACACATTTCAGTCCCCTTTTAACTTTAGGTTTGCTCCATGTTGAATCTAGTCAAAGTTCAGTCCAGTCCAGGATGTTACTATAAAACCACTTATAGTGTGTTAACATATATATTTTCATGTTGATAAATATTTTCACTATCTTATTAAATATATTTGAAAATAAACGTTTTAATTTAGTTGCTGCACATATTTTATTCACACTTTCAGGAAAATCCACAGTTTGCTCTATTTAAGAAAAATAACTCTTAAGAGAAATATCTTTTCAAGGATAAGGGCGGATAGTTAACTTTTTAGTTATACCATCTCCTCTGCTCACATTCACAATAATACTTGCATGTGACATGTCCCACCGGAGTTAAATGTTTCCACCTCTGAGGTGCGGTATCCCATGCTCACTGTACCTATCAGCGTAGCTGTACGATGATGGTTCCTGGCGCCGGGCTGGACGACAAGGGCTGTCCCATTTATTTCCTTCACATAGTCAATCGGAATCGAGTTTGAAGATATTTCAGACCAGAGTAGCATGCGTATATAGTTTAGAGACATTAGGAGTTTTCGGACGAAAGGAAAAATTTCTCATTTTAATTTGTGTCACTTGCCATTCCCAATACCTGATCCAAGTTTTATGGCAACAGTTCCACTCATTGCTGCAAGAGAACTTCAAAATTCACGTTATCAAGAGGCGAAAATCTTAGGCTTCGCTTCCCTGTGCATATAAGAGCACAATGCGTGATCCTATTTGCCACAAGAGCATATGTGATGACATGTACTTATGTTAATTGATGTACGGGAGATTCGTCATTCTTCAGCGGAATTTATTATCACTGTACAGATACATTCTCCGCCAGATATGAACGTCTAACGAGAATACTTCCTTTTGGAGTCTAGTCTGCTCTTAAAAATAACAAGAAATTTGCTGGTACGTAAGCCTAGTCATTGCACAATTAGTTATTGGTCTGGCGAGTAAGAGACGGTCCAAATCTTCAATTTGATCATCAGAGCAGTGATGTGACACTGGTACGGCTAGAGGACTACAGGAGTTCTCCATTCTTCATTGTCTCCAGCATCGAATAACCACTGATACAAAACGTCCATAATGAATAGACATTCGGCGAAACGTCCAGCTGGTTTCTCATTCCTACTTAATGGAATTTCTCGATGTCACTTGTTAATAATTTGGTGCTCGCTATCACATTTTTGGAATTGCAGACTTATTTTGGGATACACACGCAATGCATTTACGCAGTCAACTGAACTTCTCATGTTGCTAGACTCCCTTCGATAGGACATTTGGTCGAATTTCAGCAGTCCGGTGTAGGCGAGTGATTATTTAACTATTTGCCATTCGAGAGCCTTCTACACACAAAAGTGTGGCGAGTCCTTTTTTCATTAAAAATATTAACTTGGTACTTTTCAAGGCATATACAACGGTGTTAGTGCCATGCTCGTCAGTTTTTACTGTTTTTGGAATAGTTATTTTTTAAATCTTAAACGAGCGCAGATATCAAAAATCTGTCTGGCAGTTTTGTTTAAAATGGTTCTTGCCATGACAACTATTTTTCTCGAAGCAAGACGTCATGCGGTTTCGACTAAAAAGTAAATTGACATAATTACACTAATTACATAATTAGATAAAAAAATAGTCTTTACTGCCTTGAAAAAATCAACCAATATGGAGAAGACGATTCTAAACAAAACTGCCAGGCAGATTTTTGATACCTACTCTTGTTTAGGCGTAAAAAATTAACATCGCTAAAAATTTATAAACTAGAGAGAAAGGCCTTAAGGTAAATATTATTCAGGAAAAATGTTAATCCAAATAAACTTAACAGAATTTGGGGTCCCAGACAGAAAAATTGGTTTAATGTTGTCGAAAACATGGATCATACCAAAATTTTAGTAGTGGTTACTTTTTTTTAGTCACTGCAAAATTTTACTAGGGACCACAGAAAATGTTTGTGGTCACCACAAAAAAAGTTGGTAATGTCCTGACGCCTATTGTCACAAAATATTTTGTGTTTACCACTAAGATTTCTTTAAGTTTGAACACAATATTTATATTGTTAATTGTTGACTACGTGAGTGCTCAGTTGGAAATTGCAAGCTATATCTAATCAAGGAAATCGATTGAGATTATCCATTACATTTAAATACTATGCAATAAATCGGCGTAGAAGGACTAATGAACAATATCTCACATAGCTGATAATTTTAAGACACAGATTTTAATTATTTTGTGATTGAGTTCTTAATAAGTGCTATACGGCCAAACACGAGGTGAGGTTGCAGAGGCCATCTATTTTAAAACGTACAAACTTTGGTTAGTTATGATGAAGTTCAAATTTGGACAGTGCAGTTGGAGATACAAGCACATTTAAATAGCAATTATTTCAGTACAACAATGACATCATATATACACAACATAGCTGCAACTATACAATAACACACGTTGTTTATTTCTTGAAAATAACGTCTGTCTTGACTGCGTCATCTTTCATGACAGAAGCACTCGGATTGTCAGAATACAAAATAATTGACTCTAATAAGCTCAAGTGTTGCGAATGGTATTGTAGAAACTTCACCCATGATTTACTGTTTTAGTGCTTTGACGTCCGTTGGAAACATTTCATGCACCTAACTCTTCAAATACTCTCACAAGATGAATTATTACAAGAACAAGTCAAACGATTTGGCCTGCCAAGAAACGACACCAAATCTGGGGTACACTGTTGATAGGTCATCCTAATTATAGGAGTGAGTAGTATCATTCGTTGTCATCATGTCCCGTTGAGGAATTAATTCATAATTATCTGTAATTGCTACATGTCACTGTTCATTTATTTTGTCTTATATGATTTACACAGCCTTTCCTTGACCGGGGACGGTATCCTTTGCTTAACATTATTCGAAGGTAGTAAAAACTAAAGTAATATTACTATTTACTTACCACGAAAAATTCAAGCCTCGAAGAATTTAACATATTATCGCCAGCAAGAATATATAGGGGCACCTAAAAAAATTATTATTTTTTATTTCAGTTTTACGTTGTAATATAATGGCTCAAAATTATTTGTAACGTTTTCACAAAATAGCAAAAATATATATACAATCATGTAAAATTACAATTTTGTAATTACACATATATACTAGGTATTTTCTTTCTGTAACATACATTGTTACATTTTCCTTATATTAATTAACAACTAGATTGCTTGATTGTATTGGACTTAATTACTATTTCAAAGTCATTAACATAGTTAGAATTAAAGGGAACATTGGTAAATTTTCGCAAAATGTTGTTCGAAAAGTATTTATATGGAAATAATTTTAATGTTCATAGTTATTAATTTTTTAATCACACTGTCTTGACTAATAAATTTGTCTGATTACAAATATTACGTTTATGGCAGCGTATAACTGAAACTAACATGAAAATAAAGTTACTAATAGCACTGCAATCATACCTTATTTTCATTAAAATAAATATTGATCAATAAAAATAGGTGTGAATAAGCCATTATTCTCAGATATTATATATTTAATAATTTAGCTAACTTCGGAGAAGATGCTCGATGTTTCAATAAGTTCGTAACCATACCTTTTTCTCAAACATATTTTAAAACCATAAAAATGGTCCATAGTTGGTTCTTATCCCCAGTTTCCGTGTCCTCTCTGTAGCATGGAGTTGAAAACGAACGTTTGGTATGAAGATTTCACCCAAAGTTTCCGATTTGTATTCAATTTCCATACAGAACGTTTGCTGTCTGGAAAGAGGGAAAATTTTCAAATTTAAGTTTACAGTCTTTGGAAACTGCATTTCAATCCGGGCAGGTCAGGAAAAGTAAAAGATTTCTTAACAGTACTTAATCGGAGTGAACACATATGCATTACTAAACCGTTCTATGAATGTTTCATTATGGAATAAAGTATTATCCTCTTTATTCGCATCTATTTTGCGTGTATTTAAATGTCAGATAAAATGGGTGGAAATCACGATTATAGCCTGTGGAATAAATGTTATGTACTGTAGCATGTATATCTGTATTCTAGAATATGTAACGGTTATTTCGCGTCATATGTGTATTACAATATATTCTGTTGCAAGTAGAACGGTCTCTTCAGATGCGTTTATTATAAAACTTCAAGAGACAAAACACACACACAAAAAAAAAAAAAAAGGAATATTAGACTAATCCCTTAAATAAGTCGTTATTGGATAAGAGATTAGACCATGTTCCTGATTAAAGTTATATTTTCGAATCCACAATGTTTTAAAAATATACTTTTAAGCATACAGATAGGGAAGCATAGAGAAACGAAACTAAATAAAAAAAATAAAGTTTTGGGACTTTCGATTTGAAAGTTGTAATATTTTCTGTCGAGTCCCATACCTACTGCGCAGAGATTTATAACTGCAGACACATAAATGCTCTAACGCGAAAGGCCTCCAAAAATGTTAAGTCAAACTATTTCGGGTTCATCAATAGTCTTATTAAAGGTTGGGTGCAAACGACAATGTTTTATTCATGGGAGTAAAATAGTGTTTTTCCCTTCCATCACTCCAATCTTTTTATTGTCGATTTATTTCGAGATGTGGCATGTCGCACAGTTATTTTTTTCTTAATAACTGTTTTTAGATAATTTTTTAAGTGGGCACTTGCCTCCAATTTCAATGTAAGTTCGATTGAGCATTTTTATGAAATATTAACTCGTTATCCTAAAGCTCTCATTGGACGGTCTGTTTTCTGGATGGGAGGGAAGGGGAGAAAGCTAGCATAAACTATTTCTGTTATCTTTTAAAGAGAAGAAAGATTGTTTTGTACTATTTTATTGTATTTTATCGAGTGTGTGTAGGTATTGAACAATATTTTATGTCAGAGTAGAAGAAACACTGGCGGAAAAAGAAATACGGAAATACAATTACATAATTAATAATTTTTGCTGGTAGATGTTTATGTCTCTGTACACCCATTGAGTGCCTGTTCGTTGAGAACACGGCTTCTATTCCCTGCGACGCCATCGAGATTTTGGTTTTCCTACATTACTACAGGCCAATTCTGGAATGGCTCTTTATTTGTTTACAGCTGCTTATGTAAGACGCAATGGTTACGTCACTTATTACCTCGTAATTAACGAGATGTTACGAGCGCAACTTGGCTAGGCCACAGCGCTGTGTACTGGACATAAATAAAAATTAATTTTAAAAAATGCACGCTCCTACGTGTTGTAAGTTGAAAAAATAGTGTTTTAAGAACCATAACATATTCAACGGCAAATATCCGTTTTACGTTTACATTTCTTGTTCGTTTTCTACGACAGTAAAAATATCTACAATTGGGCATTTTCAGAGTAAATTTTAAGTGCCGTACATTTGTATACGGACGTATGTAATATTTTATTCTCAATATCCGGTCACGAAATACATGATGACCACTTAAGGCGACCGTCTACCTCACGCTTAAATTACGTTGCAGTGTGTTCGTAAACAGGTTTATTCTACGCAACAGTTCCACGTGTGCCCATTGTGCCGAGGTACGAAAAGAAAGCACTTCGCACAAGGTAGTAACCTCATTGTTAAGAGACTATGTTAGTTAAAAAATACTGTTTCTAAGCCCTCCAACATGGCTAAAAACTACCTTTTCAGAATGCCGTACCTTAACATGAAATTACCGGAAGTATGAAAAACTATTATTGAGATGTGCGCTGAACTTTGCTGCTGACTTTCCACCAATAAAATTATATGGTCATCGCTTAATGTCTCATAGTAAAAACAGTTTGGCGGGTACCTTGCACGCTATTTCAGAGTTTAGCTCGTTGATGTGACGCGGCATTTGATGTTTCTTTCAAGGTTGCCTTTATGTCTCCGTCATATCGGAGCCGTAAACGAACAGGTAGGTGGCGCTCTTAAATCCATGTTCAAGCCAGCTGAAGACAGGAAGACTGAGTGTTACAAGCCAGTTTAGTGCCTTGCGTGTGAAGTGGGTGAAACAAAAGATAAGTTAGCAATACCGTAGCCCGGTTTTCCTGGAATTTATTCAAATTAAGATGTTGGTTTCATTTTAAATCACTGAACCATATAATTTTGGCTATGAAGTTACAAACAAATCATGTGTGATAAATTTATTTGTTTACTTCAAGCGTGACCAAAGAAAATAATTATCACAAAATTACTGGTGCCCTAATACATGGGGTGACGTATTGTACACTTTTCCAAAATTTTTATTTAGTTTTACTCATATCTATTATATGAAGTGTCATAAAGTTTACTTAATAAATATACTCAAAATCGGCTGAATATAAATAAAGTTTAATCGGAAATCAAGTGGGCTGAAAAGATAAAATTAATTATACTGAGTAAAATCTGTGATTTCCTAGTTATAATGTACAGAGAAACAAAGCAGCTAGGACATCGCAATTTCCTGTATAGAGTCCAGATTTAGATTTTAGGTGCTGATTTTAGTGAACTCAAATTTTCCTTAAAAAAATTTCTAAATTCAATTATTTAATAGACTTCACCGACTAAATCAAATTAGTACATATGCTGGATTAACGTGAGTTATAGGAGTTTTAACACAACATTAAAATAGTTAATTCATTCTTTATTGAAATCGTCAAATTTAATAAAATATCAGTGTTAAAATTTATCCAATAAATGTGAACGTTTGACGCTGACGGACTCTACGCTGGGTCGTAAGTGATATCTGGTTACCAGAAGAAAATCTCTTCTTTCTGGCGGAAATTCCAAAGTTACCTATGTCGCCTCATTGGACATGACTCGCGGACATCCTTCCTTCCTTCCTTCCTTCAGGATCCCAGCAGTGGTTAACAACTATCGGTCTCCAGCTGGAGCAGCTTTCGTCTTCATATGCGTTCTCCCAGCTCCGTGGTCTGATACGTTCATTTTACAGCAAAAATTTTCACTCCTCATTCCTAACAAGCTTTTTTTCTTTTGTTCTCTGCACATTATATTAAAAACAGTACATTTTGCTCAGTGATCTCTCAGAAATTCATATCAACGTGTTTTGGTAAACAATTTGGTCGTAACTGTCATAACTCGATATACAGGTTTCAGTAAAGTTACATCAACAAATATACGAAGACATATGAAAAACCAAATTATTTACAATATTTAACTATGGCTGAGGATTTAGAATATTAAAACTTTAGTTGGAATCGTGGTTAGTTAGAAGAAATCAAAACAGTTCACAAAGCATAATTTAAAGTTCTAAATCTCCAACATAGAGACTGTCAATTCCATGTATTACAGTAGGGATGGGATTTTTTGAGATGCTTTAAGTTACCCTCGCGTATTCAATGAACTAAAAGCTTTATGTCTGAATATGTATATTTTTTGTTGTAACGATTTATGTTTAGTATATAGACGGCACTTCCAGTTTCCAATGGCCTTTTTCCATGCTATGCGCGAAATATTCTTGCAAGATAACGCGTCAAATTTGAAATTTTACCGATTTTCAGTATTTGCGTATAGTAATACTAACTCCCATACAGATTGGAGACAATTTATAGAAAATATTTTATAACATCAAGTCTGTAAGTGAAATGTTTAGTATAATTTGTGACGATGTTTCTGTACTAGAACTACCTGAAAATTAGGTAAATTTTTTACTATTTTCACGTACGTCGTTTTATCTACCAAAACTATTTAAGATAAACTTGATATTTTATTAAGTACTTCATTACACACCTATTTAAAATACATTGCATTATAATGTGTTCTAGGTAGAATAATATTCATGATGAGCAAGTACGGGAAGAAGGATTATTTTTAATTTTACGTCGAGTCAATAACATACAAATTTTTACTGAACATGAGCCACGGCGGTGATGTAACCAAACCACTCGTCTTTGAAAATGGTGAACGTTGTTCGATTCCCGCAGGACCTGTACACGATTTTCTGCGTGTAGAAGCTTGATCGACGTTGCCGCTGACCAATGTGAATAGTCGGGACTTATTTAATGTTGTCTCGGGACTCGGTAAACTTTTACGGGTACCCAGTTCACAAGCCACCTAAATCAACAGTGTAATGCCCTGGCCTAGTTTGTCCTCTCCATAACATTGCTATTTATAATGAGCATTGATCAAGTCCTACGTACGCCAGTTAAAAAGTACTCGCTGAAAGTTTAAAATAAAAATTTTCCTGCTGAACGACCGCAAGGTGTATTATCATCCCATGAATTTTTTTCATTTAATTTTTAAATCACTTATTTAAGGCGCGCGCAATTTCTTTCATTTACCCACGGTAAATTTAACACCGGTTTTAAATACTTACATAAACAAGTACTTTTATTAAATAACATTCTATATAAAATGAATAAGATATTAATGTATTCTACACATTGTACTAAACGAGCAATAAGTTACTAATACTACACCTAAATGAATGTAAAATTTATTTTAATTCCCACGAAAAGTTTTTGGTTGTGGCTGTTGCATAAAAGAATATTTTTTGTTTTGAATTTTAAACATAACGTTTACACTTTACTAAATGTATTAAATTAAATGTATTAAAATTATAGCAAATAAACGAATGAAGTAGTAAATAAGTTGTAGAGACAAAATAGGTATTCGTATATTCAAGTATATGTTAACTTTAAATGAGTTTTGAAAGATGGGGGAGCGTTTTGACTAACTGAACAAATTTTTTGAATATAAGCCATTGTTAGAGAATTTTTCTGAGACGCAGAATACCCACTGTTACGTTAAAGGACGAAACACGAGAAAGTAAGCAAAGAAAGCGAAGGAAAAAAATCAAGCAAACAGGAATGTGATTTGATTAACAAACACATAATTTTGATATAAGAATATCGTCAGTAGTCAGTATTTAAAGGAAACTAAAAAAATTGGAAAAAATAAAAGAAAATAAGCTACAATAGACAAGGACAAAAAAAACAGTAGGTACAAAATGTGACACAAGGTTTGTAAGTACATAAAGGCCCTACTGTATTACTGCTACTATAATCAAATGTGAATACTTTGACAGTAGGGATAACACTCACCGATTCAAAGTATTAAATTTTGTTCCATATGATGAATGCACGACAAACTTTATATGGTTGGATTAAAACTTAAGGGTTTTAACACGTAACTATTCACAGTTATTTTTTATAAGTGGCTTAAAATGAAATAAATTGAATAGTTCAATGCTACCCCTGCAGTCAAAGTTTTCACATTTGTTGGTATTAATATTAAATTAGCTTAAGTTTCATATTGCTTGGGTTTCTATCCCCAATATCGTAACTGCTCAAGTCTACAGAGAGGCAACTTAAGAGAGGCTATATGTGCCCGCAGGAGACTGGTCACTTCCCTGACGACGTCTTCCAGGGGGCCTGAGGTCCCTTACGGACCTCCTAACGCCCCCGTCAGCATTGTGACGTGTGCCACCCCTGGGGCTTATGCCGCGTGCATAACGCCCGACTGCTCCTCCGCTCTGGCGCGGCCAGCCACTCGCCTGAATACTGATGCCGGAGAATAGAATCAATTTGCTTTGCCCCCTCTGCGTGTCGTTCGCTGGAAAGGAGCGAAACGTCGATTATGACACGTCTGAAAACTGCGCAGAAAGGCAAACTGGAACACTCTGAGAATACGAACTGTTCGCCGTCACTTCTTCTATGACTATTGCCAACCTTTGCGAAAGAGCACGCTTTTTTATTTCTCCTTCAGAAGTGAAAATTGTTTAGCCCACTTTGTAAAGAACAAATGTATTTCAAATTTTTATTGTGTCTGCGTAACAGTAGCTAAATACATTTTCATGTACATCAATATATATATATATATATATATATATATATATATATATATATATATATATATAAGATATGTTTTGACCACAACAACATTTCAGCGCCTTCTTTTAGGAAGCTCAAACATTGTAAACTATAGGAGAGCACTGGGTAATTTGTGTGCCTTAATTAACTTTTGCAATTGAGACTCGTTTTCTTACATGTTGGCTAATTTTATTCAACTCCGCTGTGTATTTGGTTGAATATTACCTTTGTGTGACATAAAATCGTACTTATGTTTGTCAAATATCTGGCCATTATTTATTACCTAAATTGTCTGCAAATAACTTTACCTATTCGTGCACACTTTGTAAATTATTTACGAGAATAATCCTATATCAGTGATATAACTGGTATGCCTGCGGCTTATTTAAATGTACCGTTTCTGCAACGTGCAGTTCGCAATAATATGATCATAATTTTCCATGTATTTTGTACGTTTATACTTACACATATACATATGTTATACACGTTGTGTGATCTCAAGCTAAGAACTTAATTTCAGTTTTAGATTAAAACGTACCAATAGTTTTTACTTCTTTTATTATTGTGTTAATTTTAAGAAGCAGCGATAAAATAGGAACCATACAAAAGAAAATGAAAATATATCCATGGCCACAAAATTTTTCAATATAGCCTCTATTTCATTTAATAACGCTTTGTTAATCAGCTACAGTAATTCACTAATACGTACATATAACTAGATGCATTGTCCTCACCTTCAAAAAGAATAAAACAGGGGTGAAAAATAATGAGATTCATGGGAGGAATGCCTACAGTGATATAGTATTGCTACTTACCGCTTTTAAGAACAAAGATATTGGTGATTTGTCTTTCTCTTTTGTTTGAAGTGTAAAACATTCAAGCTTAAAATTTTCAACAATAGTTACACGTCTGTCTATAAATGTTAATTGATTTTACTTAGAATATGTTGAAACATTGGAATAGGTTAGTTATTATATTAGTTTTCTTTATTCTGCTTGTTTGAGTGAAATTTTTGTATAATCAAATAGCATGAAATATACGTGCGGTAACACATTGGTAATTACACGCTATTGTGTTACGAATAAGTTATTTAAAATGAGTAAAATGTTATGTTACATGTTTAAAGAGTAAGAATTTCTTCGTGATGTACTACTTATTTTCCAAATATGCCTTAGGCTATGAATCTCCTACTTTTGAAGGTTTTTTTCTAAAAGAAAATTCAACAACGACTTTTGTAACAGTGCGGCAACAAACGAGAAACATAAAAATTAAGAAATTCTACACATGCGTAAACACCTGAAAACTTTGTCAAATGTATCTTAGCCTCCCAAAAATAATACATGTGAAGAGTAAGCTATAATGATGTATAAAACTACACATCTGCAGTATTCACACTTACAGATTAGCTGTCGCAAGAGTAACGTAAGTAAAATCATACACACTTTTATAAGGTTATAAAGTTTGTATTGGCGGATATTTTCATAATTTAATTGTTTTGAGTCGGTTTCAAAAACGATTTAGTGTTCTGTAACATAACCTGCGTTATACTTATGCACATATTTAAGAAATAAACTTTTATGTTTAATATAATTCCATTATCTTTGAAAGTGTAATATTTTTGGTCAATCTCACAAAAAAGTACATTCGCATTTTTTAATCTTAACACATTGTTGACAGCCACAGAATTAAAAGAAAACTTAGGATATTCAAACTATCACACTTGTATTGTTTTTAACATTTGTTTTAGTTTACTAGTTAGTTCATTACGCGAGATTATTTAACTACAATCGATGAATGGAAATGAATTTAACACATTTTTATTCTTTAGTAAGAGAAAATACATAGTCTGTTTAAAATAACGCATGCATTAAATCACTTTTTGCATTGTTATCCCACTACAAAATACTCTTCAACTCCTAATTTTGGACGAACATGACCCCGAAACTTCAATAAATATTAACACTATTTATAGTGATATGGTAGGTACATTAAAATAAAAATTTAAACATTGCTTTATCGTTGAAAATGTTATAATTGTTAGTATTAAATTGAACATTGTTCAAAATCCAATCTGAATTTGTGTTGAAGCTATCGTTCTATAGTTGAAAATTTAAAAAGATCATTCAACCGGCAACATAATATTATTTATATTTATGTGGGTTTCTTTCTGGACAGAAGATGCAAATGTCTGAGAGAGGAAATCTACAAACGCACCCGATCTGACCATGATGTTAAATGAATCGACGTGACCCTGTCAGTTAAATCAATTTGCAGTGCACATGCTTGGTTCCAAACGCGACCAGTGGAATTCAAACTAATGGTTGAGGAAGGCATTTAGGAATCTGCGAACATTAATAGTGATTTACCCGCAACGATTAGCATGCATAGCTTGCGCATTAATATTCATAGCGCAAACAGTAAACAAACTTAGCTGCGCATGAAACGATTACGTATGCGCGCAGTGCACCATTGGCTCTTGCTGAGAAATCAAGCTTCACAAACACAGCTCGATAAAACGCACAGATAATTACTAACCACTGAATTTAAAACTTATCTCTTCATAAACTGTACCATCACGCCAATACTTGGGAACTTACAGGCTTCAGAAATTTGGATTAGCTTGACAAAAAACGTATTGCACCAAGTAGAGAAAAAGTCCTATAAAATTTTGTTTTGTTTATATAATATGGTTTTTTATGGCAGTTACCTATAATATACATGATTAATGCATCTAGAAGTTATATTCTCAGCTACCCAGAAAATACCTCGAATTATTACAGTTTATACAATGTTGGATACTGAAATTGACACTTTACTGAAAGTCATGCCAGTACAGAAGAGTTTTTTTTACTAAAACAATTATAACTTTAATATTTTCGACGAAAAATCCTACTTAACAATATTATATAAATATATATCTACAATTAATTTTAATCAGCGTGAGAATGATACGATTTATGTGGCATAGGTGTCTGAACATCATACAATGCAACATTACGCTAAGTCATTGTAGAAACTGACAACTTAACAGTAGAACAAATATATGAATGAATAAGTTAAATTGGGATTTACTGTGTTACCAGAAAAAAAATCTTACATGCATAACATCAAAACGGTAGTTTAACTGAACAAATGTTAATTTTTATGCAGACAGTCCTTACAAAACGTATTGAAACATGTGCCTCATAAAAATTTGCACAATAATAAGCGTTAAATAAAGATGTACTAAGAAAATTGTATGAGTTTGTTAAATCATCTATAAAAAAAACTGTACACGAGGTTTTTTTTTTGTCCAGGAATAAGAAATTTGTGTGACCGCATCTAAGTACACACAATCGTAAGAAGACAATAGATTAAAGAGTCAAAAAGAACCCAAGTAAAATTGTTTTACAGCGATACTAGATCAATAACTCAGGCTGAAGGAATTTTTCACGTGTTATATTAACAGCGTTTATACGTAGGGCCCTGAAAAATTCGCGTTTTCTTTCCAACACAAGCTAGAATTCCAGCAACTGCACATTAGTGTCACTTTCGCAATTGGCCTTTGACTTATCTGATACCTTCTGGAAGTCACTGAGCAAATAACAAAAATGTGTTTAATCACATGACCATTTTATCGTGGAAGCGAGCAGCTAATGAGCAGCTGCTGTCTGCTTGAGAAAACATACAGTCTTGGAGGCTAGCCTGCTGGTCAGTGAACCCACGAATTTTTCCGGACTCTACTTATACGAGATGAGTCAGTACGGAGTGTGTTAGTTTCGTGTGGCGATAGCTAAAAAAACATGTCGAAAATGTGTTTTAAATTTGTCCTTAAAATTAAAATTGTGGGAGTAATGCTTCCCTGAAAAATTTCTTCCAAATTACATTTTAATAAAAATTTCTAAATTACTTAATATTTAATAAAGAAACTTTGTACAGTGTCTTATAAATGACTTTACTTCATTCTCAGTAATTTAGATTAGAAATGTAATTGGCCCAACGTTGTTCAAATGGGGCACGACTCATTTCTTCTGATAACCTCGGAACACTACACTGTAATTCATGTTATACTACAGAATATTAAACAGGCGCGAAGCTTAACGACATAGGTCGTCTTGTCGAAAATTGCTAGAGTTAGCCGTTTTAAAGAAAATCGTATGTAAAATTAATGTATTTTAGTAACGCCCGAAACATATGCAGGTATTGCAACTTCCTTGCATTGCGTGTAACCGAAATAATACGCGTGCTGCAATAATGTTGTTTGCGACGGATTTATCAACTAAAATTTACGAATGGTGTAACAGTAGGGGTCTAGTACTGTAAAACAGTTGCACTCTGTGGTAAAGAAAACTGCACAATTTAAATAAAGGCCACAAGTTTATGGCAACGTTCACTAAGTTTTACACAATCTTACATCCAGTTAACTCCGTTGTTACTAATGACATTAAGTTTTTCACTCTCTGCACATTAACTGGCACGTTTTCTAATACTTTGCATCACTGGATGGGGTGCTAGCTTTGTGTAACGGTTAGGACGCACTCATTTATCTAAAGTGATTTACGTTCAGTTACCAGAGGGATTATCGGGATGTACGACTTTGTCAATCTTGGTGAACATTGCCATAAATTTCTGTTTTATATTTTTTCCAATAGTGCAGTTTCTTTTTCCACATAGTGCAACTTCTTTACAGTTCTATGCACCTCATTTTACACCATCCGTGTAACAAATCTTAGATGGTAAATCCATGGCAACAAGATTGTTGCAACACGCCTATTAGTACGGTTCCATGCCTTGCAAGGATGCCACAATTGCCGCATATGTTTCAGGCGTTACAAAAAATACCTTAATTTTACATGCGATTTTTAGAAAACGGCTAACTCTAGTAATTTTCGAAAAGACAACCATTTTCATTAATCTTCTGCGCCTGTTTAATATTCTGTAGTATAACATGAATTACAGTGAAGCGTTCCGAATTTAGCAGAAGAAAAGAGTCGTGCTGAGAATGAAGTAAAGTCATTTATAAGACACTGTAAAAAGGTTCGTTATTAAATATTAAGCAATTTAGAAATTTATGTTAAAATGTAATTTGGAAGGGAACCAAACATGCGTTAGAAATGAACTACTTAGAATTGTCATATCTTAGAATAAACAAAGAAAACCATACAACTTAGAAATTTCACATGTTAGAACAATCACTCGGTGGAAAAATATAATTTAGAACAAACATTTGTTAGAAACACACACGAAAGAAACGACTTGTGTAATAAACACATATGTTAGAACACACATACTGTAGAATCAAATAAGTTAGAACAAATGTATGGCAGAAACACACAACTTAGAACCACATATTTTAGAACCAAATACGTTAGAAATGTTGTGCAACAGAAATTCACATGTTAGATCCAGTGTATAGCAGAATCACATATGTTAAAACAGACGTACCACAGAAACACACAACTTAGAACCATATATCATAGAACCATGTATGTTAGAAACGTCGCACAACAGAAATTCACATCTTAGAACTATTAAACAACAGAATCAGAGATGTTAGAACAAATGTATGACAGAAACACACAGCTAAGAACCACATATTGCAGAATCACGTACGTTAGAATCGTCGTACAGTATAAATTCAGTTGTTAGAACCGATATACAGCAGAAACACATATGTTAGAACATACGTACGACAGAAACACACAACTTAAAACCACAGATTACAGAACCACGTATGTTAGAAACGTCACACAATAGAATATCACATCTTAGAACTGTTAAACAATAGAATCAGAGATGTTAGAACAATTGTATGATAGAAACACACAACTTAGAACCACATATTGCAGAACCACGTACGTTAGAAACGTTTTACAACATAAATTCACATGTTAAGAACCAATACACACCAGAACCAGAGACATTAAAACAAACACACGACAGAAACACACAACTGAGAACCACATATTACAGAACCATGTTCGTCAGAAACGTTATACAGCAGAAATTCACAGTTTTGCACGATTATACAACAGAATCAGAGATGTTAAGACTGGTATGAAATACAGACACGTGGTTTAGAACAGCCGTATAACAGAAACACACATCTAAGAACTGTTGCACTTTAGAAACACATAATGAAGAACCGGCATTTTTTAGAACCTTCTGTCTTCTGTGTTTCTGTGGTATGTGTTTCTAACATCGGACAGCACCCCATTTAGAAGACAATTTTAAGGGTACCATTACTCCCTCAATTTTCATTATAGGGACAAATTGAAAACATATTTTCGACGTGATTTTTTTATAGATATTACCACACGAAATTGACACACTCCGTCCTGACTCACTCTGTATAGGTAGTAAAATTTCGGCCATAAACATTGTAAAAATGTGTTATATTTAGTACTGATTTTTAAAAATAAACTCGTTCTCGATTCTACCTGGTCTAAACCTTAAATTATTGATTTTGTCATTTTTATTGATCCACGATTGAACATCTGCTGTACTAAGGACCATATAATTAGCAAAACAAGTGTGGTTTCAAGTTATATTCAGTTTTACAATAAAAACGCCATGAATATACATTCGGTAATTCATATTCTATTTTAGAGAAAAATTAATATTATAACGATTTATACACAAGAAACGAAAATTTATCTATATACCAACGTATAACTTCTTCAATTCAGAACTGGTTAACATAAATGCAAATATTCTTACTTGAAGAATAACAAAAAAAAAAATACTCGCTGCTATGTAATTGTTTACTTTCAAGGACAGTGATAAGAATGCATATCATACATATTATGGAAAATAAATAGTAATAAAAAAATCTTATGTTACATAGTAATATTGGTAGCTGTTTAGTGGACCACAAAATCATTTTAGAACTTGGTAGGAAAACACGCTTGTGGGCGAAGGAGTTTGGATCAAACCATACTGGGATTTCTGTGAAAATCTCACAATTATTTCGTAGAACCCTATTAAAGACATACTTGATATTGTCTGGAAAGAAATCTTATCGGATACAATTATTGCGTGCTGATAAGCGCTACCTTGTTCAAATACTGTGCGAGTGTGTTGCCTAGTTACTAATAGCATATATGGATTCTGGGTGTCGCTAAAATATCGTTGAGCTTAATATCTCAGACCACTATAGTGCGATTATGGAGTTTAAAATAAATCTTGAATGAATGAGAAAAAATAATAATAATGTCAACATGAATAACCTTGACAAACGCTGTGTTAAACAAAAATAAATAATTTATTCGTGAACTCTACTATTCGCAGTGAAAAATATTAGCAAATTAATTAGAAAAAAATTGTTATCCTTGTCTGAACTAATAGCATATAACACCGTATAATAATGTGGTACCGTAAATGAACGCACAGTTATTAGTCGGCTATTGGCTGCACGAGGTTTTTATACGGAACGCAAGAATTATTGGCTGCTTCAAGTTTGAAGTACGTTCCTCAATGGTTGGGAATAGTGCTATCACCTTAACCTGCGGTTACCGTTAACCGGACAGTTTTCCTACGCAATATAGCTGGCCCATGAAGTCCGAGGTCATTTTACACGTTCAAGTTTCGCTTACTTATGTTTTGTGTACCGATATTAATCACTGTTACTTACAAACAACCGAAATAATAACATCGCACTACCATGGTCAATATTTATACAATATTTCACTGGGTAAGAATAATTTTTCATCCAGTAAAACATGACATGGACACTTTATTCACACTGCCAGTGGTGAAGCTAGTCGTGTTTAAAGGCAAGTAAGTTCTTATGGACTACGACTATGCCCTTTGGCACATGGCGATAATGCACCTGACAGTCCCATCCAATGAAGGCGAGTTGCTGAAACCAAGGTCTATTACTGGGGAATTCGCTGTTCGTCTCTTGTACGGCATTGGCTCGAGAGCCTGCGAGTATAATGTTTCCACACACAGCTAAGAATAATGTATGGTAATTGCTTAGCAGCGCATGCTTTGGAATACTAATGGCTTCTCCACGTATATTTTTATATTTAAAAAATAACAAATTAAAACAATTCAAACAAAAATACGCAAGAAAAAAAGACAAAAAAATTCTTAAAAGATTAATACAAAGTATGTCAAAAATAGCTAATTATTAGTATTTTTCTATAGTAATTTTGTCAAAAAATATTACTTGAATTTTCTAAAATTTTAACTGAACACCTTTTAAATTCTTCCTTTTACAATTAACAATCAGATATAGGATTTAATAGTAGTAAATCATTTATTACAATTAGACAAATATTAAAATTAGTTTATTTATTAACTCAACTGTTTCATTAATTTTCATTCACTCTCACATTCGTAATTCTCTTGACTTTTATGTTTAAATTATGTTCATCTAAAATATTGTTTTTATTTTACCCAGTAGATTTTATGCTATTTACTACTTCTGAAATTTTTATTGTCCAGTACAGATGATAGATTATTGAAAATAACTTAAGAAAGTAGAAAGAAAAAATTTTAAACAAAATATATTTAAGTCATAGGAACAAGAAAATAATTTAAAAAAAATTGTAGTATTTAAAAAAAATTTAATGAACCAAATCAAATTGTTATAATCATTTTATGAATTTCTTACTAAATAACAAAAAATAAATAGAACCCAAATAACATTGCCATGTAACGTTTATCTTCATTTAAATAGTAATTCATAATATTTTTCTTAAGTATGCAGTCTGGTACAGAATTTCCCGCCGCCCCACGTCTCATTTCACTAAGTAGCTGACGTTCAACAAGCTTACCAAAGCAAGCATACATAAGACATTGTTCTGATGCAGTTACACCAGCAATAAATGTAAACGTACCCTATTTCATAATACGAAAGCTTCGGACGTCAGTGACATAAATATGTTAAAAATATTAATTGCGATCTTATACTTGATAAATTAGTCACTTATTGCCGAAACTACACATTCCTGCTCTCTGTTTGTATTCTAGTGAACTACATGTATACATAGATCTATCCCTGTTTTGTGAAGCCGGCAAAGTGGTTTATCATGATATTAACATATATCACTGTATAAGGTCGGTTTACCGATAATTTTAAGATGGAGCAATGATGATCTGAGCATCTTGTAACCGCGGCATTGCTCTCAAAATATTTGACTGTGTATGTTCCGCACAGGAAAGTTGCATATGTCGGGCTCTGTACACATTGATGCTGTTTCCAATGAGAGTTTTATATATCTCTTTTAGCGTTCTCAAAGCCAAATATATTATGTAACGGATAGTTTCTTGTTCCTTCATTACTCCTTTCCATTTTCCTGAAACTAGAGCATATACAAAAATCGTATAATATTCTCTTACAGTCTCCATTTTCACATTTATCGCGGTTGAATTTGTCAAGCAAACTTGCAACAATTGGTGAGAATTTTTTAAATGAAAATATCGCTTATGACAGCATATATGCCCCATTGTCATCCCTGCAAAAATCCTTAGCGTGAGGAAAATCTGTTTTATTTCTTTCTTGTGACGTAAAACTTTTTCAAATGGTTACCACGTTCATCGTGCGACTTTATGAACCAACCGCTACAGAATCCATAGTAAGAACATTCTACTTACATGGCTCGGTTATATATGATTTTCATTACACCTGAAAACATCTCATGTAGAAGGAAAGCGACTAGGGTATGTGTTAAAGATCTGCATATGTATGACTTAGAAACGAAGGATTGATATGGCCGACACTGAATTATGCACCCAGTGGCCACATTGATCTTATGAACATAGTAAAGTTTGAAAATCTTCAATACATTTACTATACGATATTCAATAGTAATAAATTTAGAGACATTTACGGGAGGAAGTACTGTAGCTAATCTATGTTGGAGAGACCGATTTAGTGTTTCCTAAGTAAAATTTGTTTTGGAAGTACTCAACAATACTCTTCTCTGAAAACATATTTACTTGTAGACCAGCGCTTCCAGTCATGTTCAATAGTTTCACCATGTAACTCGTATTTCCAGCAAAATGCAAAGTGATTCAACAGCACGCAAGCCGGGCACTATAAAAGTAGTTTAACAGTAGAAATTTGCTGATATAAAGAATTAATTAGCATTTGATTTAACTTCTTCGAGCGCTCTATCATTATACGAATCCAGGGAGTGCCTGGACAACAAAATTACGGCACGTTAGGCAGTATTATGAAGTAAACGTAGCTGCTGTGAACAGGTACTGGCGTTGATGTCATAGATTAAATCAGAATTTCAAAAGAAACTATAACATCAGAAGCTCACGTAGACCTGACCACAGAATGCGATACACAAGGGCTAAAAGTACTATTGCATTTCTTTTTAAAACCATTAATGTTGCTGAACCAGTTATCCAATGTCAATATTGCAGTAAAACAAGTAAATCAGTCACAATACAGAACCGACTGCCTCACGGATCTGTCCTTGACCCACTGCTTTAAACTTATGAACCAATATCATGACCGACTGACGGTGTATCATTAGCGATCCAAACCACAACAATAAACTTAGAGGAAAACATCCCAGTCAAGGGTCTGGAAACCTTAAAAATATACTTTTAAAAATAAAATTATTGAATTTTTTTAAATTTTTGTTTTAAGTTTTAGCATATTTTTAATACAAATAATGTTTACTCTTTATTTTTATGAGCATGACCTTGTAGCCTGCAATGTCTTCATTTACTGTGATTTTTTTTTTAGTTTGGTATATCAGTTGGTTTTAGTGTAGTCCTTAAAACGGAAAAATGCAAAATATGACTGTAACATGCCATTACGCGAAAACTATGAGACACAAAAAAATTCATAACAGCCAAATAAATTCACATTTTGTGTCTAAAATAAGAAAAAAAATTATCTGGTACGAATAAAAAAAAATTGGTGATAAAAATTGCAGTAGACCACGCCCTTAACCTAAAATTCCTCAGTATCATCTTGGGTCGATCCCAGAATCATAAAAAAACTCTTTGTAAACACAAGCCTGTACTTAGGACCTGAAACAATATAATGAAGATGCTAGCTGGTACCTCTTGGGGAGCCGACCAATCTACACTCCGCATCACAGCCCTCGAATTAGTACACTTTTGCTGCTGCATGCCTACTGTGCACCAATGTGACGACGTAGTTATTGCCCACTAAGAAGATCGGCATCCAACTTAAATATATGTATAATTATTATCACGCGTGCACAAAAAGTCAACACCTATTACATGGCTTCAAACTACCAGTAATATTCCATCACATCTTAGACGCCAGGATGGTTCAGAACAAGAATGGAAGAGACTACACGATCTCAAATATTTACAAGGTATTCCAATTCAAGATATCCTAAATGACCTTCACACAAACGGGCTAAAATATAGGAACCCAGTTTGATATGATATAACAACTAACTTCTATATCAAAGTTGAATGGAACAAGGTTTTAAAATAGGCATCAAGTAACTCCCGAGGTATTAACAAATCTGCAAAAAAACTACAATGGTTAAATCTTAAGAGATATATAGACTGCATCGCTCGAGAAAAGGCCACGCCAGGCACAACGCTTCTGTGTATAAATGGGGACATTTCAACTCTTAAAATTGTGGCTGTGGACCTCAACAACACCACTAGGGAACATTTAATGAAGTATTTCTCGCTGAGGAAATATCAGAGTTTCTTCCGAAATATCATTGATGCCACACCCTGAGTTATAAACTGGATGTGGACGCTATATGACCAAATATCAGACAGACTTCTAGGACATCACAGAATACATTTTTGTCCTTATTAAAGTACTTAAAGTGTTATTGTAGAGTAATATAAATAATTTACGTATATATAAAGAAAGCGTGATGAAGATCGAGTTCTACTAACGTTATATATCCTGAACACTGTTCACAGTTGAGTCAATACCTACGATGATGACACGTTAATAGCATTAAAAAAATAATTAACGTACTCCAAATCTAACATCAGTCGTTGTTGCTGACGGAAAAATAAAAATAAAAAAATTCTTATTTTAACAAAAATAAAATAACGTTTCATTGAGTGTTATTTTTTGTATAGTTACGTAGATCGTGGCTTTCTAATTAGTTATATAACTGTATATTTGTATAGATAATTTGTACATGCAGTGCAATGGTGATTTTGTTATGACAAGCGAAAGTCGTAGCACGGAAAAATATTCAAAGAAAATATAATTTTAGTAACGTTAACAATTTGAGCAGTAAGAAAATACGATATTTTATTTTCTGCTTGGCAGTGTAGAGGAATAAAGAAGCACGGAGAAGAGCATAGACGATGATGTCCGAACAGAGAACCACTGATTGTCCCGAGTGTTACCGCAGTGCGACCTCGCATGGTGTGACGTCCTAGGGGTCAGTAGGCCTGCAGTTGGTAGCTGTGCCTCTGCTGCACAATGCAGGGCAAGTCGTGGCTGTCCTACACATGCTGTGCCTGAGTTATGTTCCATGTCCGCCCCTATGTGCCTCGCTATTGCGTGCCGCTGCTTGTCGGCGCGATAACCGCGGCACAATGGGCCCGCCCGCGGACACACCTCGATCACCCTCGACCCCGCTGACCTACTGCGTGGTGTTCGCAAACCCCTCCTTCCTTTCATCCCAACACTACTACTGTCATACCTTGTTGTCTCATGCACCCTTGGTTCTAACCCTAACCCTACCCCGGGGGAATAATAGTCAGACCACCCACCTATCATCCAGGCGATCCAGGTTCGATCACACCCGAGATTCCTAAGTGGGTAACGTGGCGGGCGTTGCCATTGGCTGGCGAGTGTTCTCCCTCCCACCACCCCTACATTCAGCCGTTGTTCAATACCCATGTCTAGAGATCACGACTTCTGGTGAAAAGAATTCTTCAACAATTTGTTTCAATGATATAAGCCCTATACACAATTGAAAACTTCAGCCGTCGACTTTAACATTTGACTGCACAATACTTTTCAATACATTGCTTCTTATGGAGTCGTACACAATGGCGTCGCCAAAGCTAAAGTCATGCAGACTTTAAGTTTCCGATAAACCGAAACGTCAAGATAGCCGTTCGTAAAGAACCAGCTGACTATGTGTGCTAGAACGAAAAATGTTTATTTCTGAATACAATTTTGCTCTCCGGTATTGGGATTACGTGATAAAGTATAAGTTTTGTCTTAAATGTACTCGAAAAACCGTCTAAGTAGCGTTGAAAAAATATTGGTAAATGAACTTAAAATTGCGTCAATAGTCGGTGTTTATTTTGTTCTGAAAAGTTTTATGATAAATGAAAACATATGTAACTTGGGTATATTACTTTAATATCTACGTGACGTGACTTTACGAAGAAATATATAATGATTTGTATCACAAATTTTTCGCTTTAAGAACAGATTTACAATCGTTTTTCAACTGCCGTTACATTAACTTTAGATTTGTACTGTGTATTGACGGAATACACGAAGTAACGGAAACGTAAAGTCAAATGCTAAAGTATTCAATTATGTATAGGTAAGGACTATAATATTTTGCGAATTCAATGACCTGTAGGTTGAAGTCAATTTTACTATGCCTACTCAAGCCCCGACTATTCGTCCACCTGCTGCTACTCAGTGGAACAGCAGGCAATAAACGAATAGACGAGGCTTGAGTATGTATATTACAATGGATTCTTGCCGTCAGGTCATTGAATTCGTGAAATTTTCCAGTCCTTATGTATAGATAGAGATGATGGTATATCACGAAAATTATTTGTGCCAACATACCCTTGAAAACACTTTAGTTTTTTGCAACATGTGTGATTGGGTGATATACATATGATACAACGTAGCTTTATGCAGGCCAATAACAGTCATCAAATATTTCAATAGCGTGATTCTTATTGGCTCAGTCCAATATGGCAACAGCTACGTACAAGCGAAAGCCAGGAATATTTCTTTATAAGCTGAACGTACGTTGAAACCCAGCAAACGGTCAAGTTTTCCCCGCGATAAACCATCATCTCTATGTATAGGCCTTTACGTGGACAGCTGCAGCTCTGCTTCATGGTCAGTAATTGTATGTTCTCAACTCACAGAGTCTCAGGGTTTCACACCCGCACAGGCGTGTTGTGTCGCAGTCACCACGTGTTCTCATTTGGCACAGTCAAACGAGCGATGTCTGTGCAGTAATACATTCTGCAAATAATCAAAAAGCAGAGCTATAGATGTGCACGTAAGGCATTGAAAAAAATTTGTTGCTGAATTATTTTCACCTAAAATCGAGGGCTTTACCCATGTCATATTCACCTACAATAACGTTAGGTATTGTTGTAGTTACTTACCTGTTTTTGCGTTTATTACTATTGCAAACTTAAAATATAGCAGATATGAGAAATTTATTTGGTAGTATGGTTTAAAATGTTTTATTATTGTCATGATGGCAATTTTTTTCAAGACAAGAATTCTCACGATTTAGGCTAATGTGTCAATTAACAAAAATTTCATAGTTAGCTAAGAACATATTTTTTTGTCTTTGAAAAATTAGCAAACACGATGGAGACCGTGTTAATTAAAACGGTAAAGTATATTTTTGATATGATATTTGAAAGAACTGTGCAATTGGAGTACACGACTGGATTTAGTTGCTTGGACATACTACATCGTGATGTAAATGACTGTCAAAGAAAGCTAAGAATTACTAGTTTTAATTGGCAGTCATTTACTTCGCAATGGAGTATGTCCCAGAAACTAAATACAGTCATATTTTTTATATCAGCTCTCGTTAAGGGCTGTGGAAAGGTTAGACGACGAGCAAACGTCTGAAAAACTCAATCGTAGATAAAATCTGAAGTACTCATTACAATTCGATGAGACTTTTTTGATGAGTAGATAGTTTAAAAGCGGTCGTCTGTTTATACAGCACTAGACGGTAGTATGCTTCGCTTTCGAGTAAACAATTAAAAATCTGTTTTTAGAAAAGTAAGGGCTTGAAATCACAAAATTCATAAAAATTAAAGCTTATTTGTTTATAGTTTATAATATCATAATATCCAGGACTCGATAATAACTGAATTTTGAAATATATGTGCGATTTGATTTCAGAATAATTTTTACATCCAAAAAGCTCTGCGTGAAAGTTTGGGTGAAAAAATTCTTTCCAGGTCAAAACGAGAGTATTTTTGGAATTCGGTTATTTTAGAGGCTTTTATTATTATTATCATATTTAAAATAATATAAATTAAAGCTGTCCATTTTTTACGGATTTTGTGGCTTTGAGCCCTTATTTATTTATAAAAACTTGTTTTAATTTTTCACTCGAAAGCAAAATATACTGCCGCCTAATGCTGTGTAAACAGACGTCAGCAAATAAAATATATTTTCAGCAAAAATGTCTTTTTTCGAATTATGATGATTACTTCAGACTTTATCGACGATTGGGAATTTCAGTTGTTTGCTCAATATCTTGCCTTTCCATACCCCTTAAGATTTAAAAGATAATCACAGCGAAAACAGTAGGCCTAAAAACAGGAGAGCTTCGTCTTTAAATGGATAATAGTCCGGTATGATGGTACGTACTATCTAGATTGTTCGTTCACGCAGATGAAATGATTTTATACAGTAAACTGCGTATTCGTTGTATATGATTAAACAAACATGTTAGATTTGAATAAAATAAATTAATTTCTCTGAATAAGATGGTATAGTAATTTTAAATAAATATTTTGTTATTGCAATGAAGTAAATATTTGAAGCGTTTTATGTATTGTTCCGTCAACATAAATTATGTTTGGGTCATAATACATATTTGTTTTGCCGTATACAAACGTGTGTATAATTGATCGCATCAAACAATTTTTTTCTGTGAAACAGTTCATTCTATAGTACTAACAACATGTTCGGTAAATGAAAGACTCTCTTTGCTCCTTCTCCAATATAAAATATTAGGAACAGTCGAGATACTACCGACATTACAACTGTACTGCTGTCCTTATTTCAACTGAAGTATGGTAACTACAACAGTATTTTGCTTTCGGTGTGATTTCTCCTCCTCATATTCGTTAAGCCTGCTTCTTTTCCTCCGCGCTGACCTCATCCCTTGCCTGGACAAACGATCAACTTTCTTCAGCATCACGGAAGGAAGTGTGTTATTACTTTTCGTTTTCACAAAATACTATTCTACGTATAAACACTTCCGCTGAGGTATAATTTTTTTGTAAAATTGTATTTATGGTCTACACTTATTGCATTATAACTTGTAAAATCTGAAACACTTACAGTTTTTTTTACTGTTCCCGTATTAAAAGCAAACTCGCAAAATACATAACGATGCACTCCGATAATGCTTTCAATAGCCTAAGTAGTTAGTAAAGGTCTAAAATTATTAGTGAAATATTTTTCTTGCAGTTATCCCATATTGATCAGAATTAGAAACAAAAAATGCTTTCAATTCATCAAAAGTCACGTTCAGAGTTTGTCGTCTCATACGAATCTGGTTGGTCAACAAAGTACCTAATAAATGCTATAGCCTTGAAATCCCGACGTTAGTTTAGTGATGATTTACGTATATCTCATATTGCGGCTAAATGGTTGGCAGAATTACTCTTTAGAGTATATTTGGGAAAGCAAGCAGACATAACTTCGGGATCAGACGAATCACTTTCACTGACGAAAATAAAGTTCCTTTGTGAAATATCTGGACGTTGATAATCGGGTCTGCATCCAGACCCTCGCTCTCCGAAGGCATTGAAGATGGTAAGTTACATTCATCGTATGATACGGGGCTCGAAGATGTATACACAGTAAAAAAAATAGTTTTACAAAAAGGTGTTTTGGAAACCTGTTTTCAAAAAAGTTTTTATGACATTACAATTACGTTTAGTAAAATTTACAAAAAAATTGTACTTTTACCACTTTCATTCTATACTTACAACATTTCCGTAAATCTGCAAACAAATTTTGTACATTAGGAGCTAATATCTGGTTCACTTTATAACAATTGTTGGTAGTGTCACAAAAAATAGTAATACAAAAAATAAAATTAAAATTAAGCTAAGCGAATATGAAGACAGTAAATTAGTTCTTTATTTTACAAGCAGGTTCATTCAGTGCTGAAAGGAACTAGTAATGACCGAGGCCTACAGGACGAGTTCTCTGAAGGAACATATATTTATATTTATCAACTGTACTATATTCTTAAGGACAGGGTGGAGAGTAACAATACTTCCCATGTAGTTTTGTCAGCCAGTAGAACATAATAATGTTGGCTGTGGGGATTATAGTGCATATACATCCCAACACATTAGCGATTTTAACAAGTCCATGTAATTATATTAAAGTGCACTTCGTGTACGCGCCTTTTCTTACTTTTTTTTTCCATGAAAAGCTAATGTTAAAGCTCTGGCACAGAATATTTAGGAATACAGAAGTGAAATAGTCGGCAGGAAGGCGAACTCAGTCACACACGCCAGCAAAATGGCTTCCCTGGCCAGCAACATGGCGGAAACACCTACTGCCAATCAGCGTGAGGCAGCTGCTCTGCTAGTCGGCAGCCAGGCCAATAGGAAACCTGTAGTAACATGCAGGAGCCAAACAGAAACG